>CM037852.1:190062188-190200153 GCA_021234595.1 Delia radicum
AGAAGTAGCTCCCATAATCTTGAAGAGATTCCTCCTTCTTTCTGAAATATCAAAGTGGGCTTTTCAAAATTTGACCCTATGGGTCAAAAGTCTATTATTCATATTATTGCTTTTAATCGTAATAATGTAGACATGAAATATGATTTTACTGAAAGCCATGAAATCACAGCTTTTTGTAAGCGCTAAAACCCGCGGTTATTTTGCCCAAAAGTAATGCTTCCAAGTGGGAATTCGCCATATAAAAATCATGGCATATGTAAGCAGGTTTGTAAGGGATTCTTTTTAGCATACTCCCTTACAAACCTGCTCGCAGGTAAGCAGCGTTTTTTACTGGGTTATAGCTATTTGTTCATGTGTTTATGAATTTTAATAGCATATTGTATGCCACCATATTTTAATATGTATTATCTTTATTATATATTTTAAGTTTTTTTTTTAATTTGCAGCATTCTTTGGCAGTAAAATGTGCGCATGATTAGTCATGAGTTCATAGATAAGTTTGGATGTTTTTTTTTTTTTTAATTCTAAAATTTTTATTTGTGTTAATTGTAAATTAATTTATTTGAGGGATTAAACATATTTTGGGGTATTTTTCTAGACTTAAGTGCTCAAATATATAAACAAAGATATGTGAACAGTTCATTTCTTTTAAACATTTTGGGTAAATGGAAAAAGAAAAGTTATTAGAGTTGGTATTACTCATACGCCATGGTGTACGAGATAATAAAAATACTTTTAAACATTGCGTTGCACAGTGGGGTTTTTGATACCAAAAGTGGGAATTAATTCCAAATCTGTAATATTAACCAAATTATTACTACATTTACGTCAATTTAGTAGAATGCAAATAACAGAATTTTTTCTAAAAAACTTTTATTCGCATTAAAAAAAAAACTTTAAAAATTGTATATGTTTTAATGCTATTTTTAGTATTTAGTAAACGTGTTGCTGGTTTTTTCAATTAACTGAAATTTAGCTCAAGTATAAATAAATATTTGTAAGTTCAACAGATATAGTTTGCTATTCTTATATTACAAATATTTTGTAAAAAAAATGTTTAGTTTACTATGTTCAAGTGTGCTAACAGAGTGAAAACCCAGCCCAAATCTTCGTCAAGTAAAAAATAAAACTTTACCATAATAATAATAATGAATTTTTGCATAATTTGGGAATTCGTTCAATTAAACTTTTCATTAAACTAATGGAATTTTCATAAAATTTTTGGAAAATAGCATTTTATTTATTAAATATGTCATTCACTCAATGAAGAAGTTTCATTAAAAGTATGAAGCTTTTCATTAATTTTAAGAAATTTTTTATTCACTTTGTAAGAAAAGTTTGATTCCTTTACTGAAAATTTTCATTATTTTCGTACCTGAAATTCTCGAGGTGTCCCAAAAATCGAGGCAGGTTGAAATAATAATTTCTTTTCCTTATTAAATAATTTCGTTCCATAAGAAAAGAAGTAAAGGTCAGTTTGTTATTTATAAGAAATATTTTTAGTTTTGTCAGGATTAGTGGTACGATATACCGTCCAGGAGACGGTTTCTGCCCAGCAAAAAATTTCCAAAAAGGTAAGCGGGTTTTTAATCAAGCATTTTGGGCAGAACGCATTCCTTACTAGATTACCAACTCGATTCTTTTAACAGGGCGATGAGACTAAAATAATTGATTCTTTAGAATTGATTTTTTTTTTTTACCGAAGAACCATTTACTTTATATTGTTAAGAACTACATACATTTTTTAATAAAGAAATAGTTCCATTGTAAAACTACGAAGTACTTACATTTGAAAAAAAAGACGTAGTTCCATAAGTAAATTCAACTTTTACTCACACGTGATTCTCCTAGGTCACTCAAATATAACGATCTAAACTCATACGGAAATAAAATCCTAAAAGTGAAACATCGAATTGTTATGATAACATGGGTTTGTCATAATTTTGGAACTATAAACCACGAAAATATAAATTTTTCAAATAAAAAAAGAACAATTCAAAATTGAAAACAAAATATGACTCAATCACCATTGAAATTTTTTTTTACACTCACTCACGATAACGTCAGTAATTTAATTTTCCACTCACAATTTTCTGCTCACGTGCGCTTCCCCTAATTTATACCTAACCACAGTTTAACAAAATTTAGCCAACATGCAATTTCTGTTTTTAGTATTATTTTCCTGCAAATAAAATTTGTTTGAAAAAATATATGAGATCAATTCTTTAAAATTGTATAACTTCTTTTTCAAAATTAGGAACTACTTCCAATAACGTCCTTTTATTAAGAAAAAGTATATGATTACTTCTTGAGTACAAAAAGTTATACATATAAGTTAATAACATTTACTTTAAGGCAATACATATAAGTTAATAAAAAGTTATTTTCTTTTAAGTATATAATTACTTTGTTATTGAGTTCATGTTTTCTGGTTTAAATTTAAAGAATTGATTACAATACTACTTGCTTTTTTGACTCTATCGTTGGAATGAGTTTGGTAATTACTTTTTAATTGAGTATTATCATGTCGGTGCTTGTTTCAGGATATCTTATCGGTATTGCACTGATAGAAATTTGTGCGTAGTATTAATGAATTCCTTCATTAATCCAATGAATTTTTTCATTAAAAAGTCCCCAAAGAAACGTTTCATTGAGTCAATGAAAGGTGTTTCATTAAATCAATTTTAATGAATGAAAATTTCATAAAGTATATGAATTTTTTTTCATTAATCCTAGCCTAATCGTTATGAAAGTTTCATGTGTTTAATGAATAAAATTCATAGTTTTATGAAATATTTTCGTTGCTATTTAATAATTTGCACTTTTTATGATTTTGGCATAGCATTAATTTGGTGGTTATTGAGAAATTATCATTCGTTGATATTATTTATAAGGTCTGGTCTTTATAGGATCTATAAAATATTTTTATAAAAAAAGTTCGAAAGTAAACATCACAGGCTGTTCTGCAAAAGCGATGGCAGATTTTTATTAAACTCAGCCTGATTCAGCAAATTTTCGTTACTTGGAATTGGATGACATGTAAAAAAGAAATCTAACAAGAAAGGTTTTAACGGGGCCACCCACCAATGTAGCACAGTGGGCAAAATTCTATTGTTTCTCAACAAATTTGCTAAAGCTCATAATTTTTGACGAATTTGAAAAATATAAAATTTGAAAAGTAGCTGATTAGATTTCGGATCGAAAATTACAAATTTTGAAAATAAAATTTTTTTATCCATAAAAAAGAAATATTTTAATTATTTTACTTTTTTTAAATTATGTATATTAAGAACTTTAATGATCGAAATATCGTTTAAATATAATTAACAGGCATTAAAATATTAAAAGCTGAACTAAAAAAAAAACAATATTAATTTATTTCTGTTTTTATTGTTTTATTTTTACAAAATTGTTCAATCTTTCTTTACATTTTTTATAATTTGTGTTAAAAGACGACATATTTTCTTATATGTCGGTACAAAATATGTAATTTTTTATCGATCAGGGTTGGAATTCTGTAAAACGATCGACGATTAGAGTCCACTTTTTGTACTTAAATTACGACCATATCAGATAAAAATGTTAAATATTGTTAACAATGTTGTTAAAAAACAAAAATTTATTATCGTTTAGCATAACGTTTTTGTGTAACATCGTCAAACAATAACAATTTAGGTCTCGTTTTGAACAAAACTATACCGTTTTTCTTAAAGAATCTGTTCCCTGAAAGTTAGTGACCAACTATTCAAATTCGTTAAAAACTGTTAGCTTTAGGCAAACTTAAAAAAAAAATTATTTATATCAATGTTTTGGTTAATTCAAAAAAAAAAATTTTTCTGATTACAAGTCAAAATTTTTATTGAAAAAAATTTGAAATTGTTTCATTGATTTAATGATTTTTTTTTATGAAATTATGAAAAAATCATAAAAAATGTTAATGAAAAAAATACCAATATTAATGAATTTTCATTCAGTTAATGAAATTTTTCATTAAACCAATGAATCGATTTTAATGAAATCGTTTCATTAATACTATGAAGGAAAATTCTATCAGTGTGCAAGAAAGTTGAGAATTGTACATGTTTAGTTTTATTACTATATATTTTATGTTCGTTTAAAATAATTTAAATTTGAACACTATGCGTAAAACAAGCAATTTTGGAGCAACTTTGAAATCGATATTATCCCCTAAATATTGATTGATACTTACCAGTTTTTTATTGCGTTTGTCGCCTTGATCCTATATCAGAATTTGGACGAAATTTGGAGGAATCGCCCAATAAACAAATTTCAAATACGTAGAAGTAACATTTCTATATTTTAAACTAAATTTAAATTTAAATTTTTCATACAAAATATATGTTGGGCCAAATAAACTACTCGTATACCACCCAAAAACTGAAAAAAGTATTCTCCAATTTTGTTCAATTAAATTGATTTGTTGAAAATTTTGGAAGCTGTCAATTAAAAATTAATTGAATAAACTAAATAATTGCTCAAAGTAGCATTTGACATTTTTTAGTTCATCGCTTAAAAGCATTTGATAAAAAAAGAAGATAACACCAACATAATCGCCCATGTCCCTACTTCGTTTGCAATTAGAACGAATTTTGAAATCACACGAAATTGAAATCACAAAATTCGAAAACTCGAATTTTTTTCGAAATTATTATCGAAGTGTCAAAAACATATGGTTTTATGGAAAATAAAAAACATATGGAAAGTAAATGCTTTTTAAGAAATGCTTCTAACATTGTTGTCAATTTGTTTGAGTGTTTTCTAGAATATCAAAACAAAAAAATGTTTTTTTAACAGTTTTTTAGAGTATAAACAATACAACCAAAAATACAATAAAATCAGAAATAAGTAAAAAAAAAAGTTCTAAATTTTTAATATTAAGCACCATTTTTGACCCTAAATTGTAATTTATTATAAAAAAGGGCATTCGTTTTACTTTCGACCAGGCTTTTTTACACGAATTAAAACGAATAAATAATAGGGAAAAACGTTCTGATTTAATCGCAAGAACACCGAAAAATTCTAAAATTTTCACTTTCGCTCTGATTTAAAAGCCGTAACAGGGGTGATTGTTGTTGTTTTTTGAAATATTTATGTATGTAGCTGTGTTTAATAAATGCTTATGTATTAGTAATAACTACATATCTTGAATTCATTTAAAAAAAAATATTTTTATAAATTCTCATTTGCTTTATAAGTATACAATTATGATAAATAATTTAATTTCAGTAATTTAAATCTGAATATTTATTTATTTTAGAGCATTATCATTAAATTAATAATGTAATTTTTATGTTAAATTTTGTTTAATAAATGCAAAAAATAAATTAATATTTTAAAAAAAAGCTCTGATTTCAACAAAAGGGCTAATTAATGCAAAACAAATTTCAAAAATCAAAAAAAAAAAAAATTGTTGCATAGTGCCTACTTTTTAATAGAAACCCAGGTGAAAAAGGCATCGTATATGAACATATATGATCATATATGGGATTGTATATGATCATATATGGGTATAGCTGGTCATATATGTTCATATATGGTTCGATATATGACCATATATGATCTCATATATGTTCGGAATTTGAGGGGTATATGGTCGTATATGATAATATATGTTCATATGTGCACATATATGATCCATATATGCTCATATATGATCATATATGACCATATACCATCAAATTTCGGATCCGAACATATATGGTCATATATGATACCATATATGGTCATATATTGAACTATATATGGACATATATGGCCAGCTATTCCCATATATGATCATATACAAGTCCATATATGATCATATATGTTCATATACGAATCAATTTTCACATGGGAACAAAAAAACTAATTTCTGTTAGCTGTTTGTTCACATAAATCTAAATAAATCAATTAACTTAATAAGAATTATAAGCATTAAAATCAATTTTATAAAGTCAAGCTATAAAAAGTACAGTTGGTATGATAATAACATCACCCTTTTAAGGCCTTTTTATATGGTATACGATATTGATCACTTTTAAAATCGAATCAATTGATTTTTAATCAAATTTATATACAAAGGAAATATAAAGGCAATTTTTAATCCATTCAATTGATTTTTAATCAAATGTGCATACAAATGTAATAAAAAATCCCAATCCCAATGTGTATTTGAATTTAATTGAAAATATTTCAATAAAAGAGCTATCAATTTTTAATTGAATTGTTGGCGGAATTTCAGCAATAAAAATAATTGAATCGGCTGTTTTCGTGATTGAAATTAGTTTTTATTCCTTGCGTAGGTATTTCCAATAACTGTTAAAACCATCTGGACCATTAAGATTGAACTTTTTCTCATTAGAAAAAATTACATTTAAAAAAAATTTTGTGTTTAAACATTCCTACCAACAACAGCGATTATTGACTTACCTTTCTCCAGTTGATTTGTAAACTCCATTTAGCGAACTCAAGTCGAGCAGTTTTGTGTCGGCTTAATTACCTTGTCACAGACATCAGCTTGTGGCGAGTAATTCTCAGGGAATCCTTTAAGAGCCTATTTACATTTACCTTACGTTTACCGATTTTCTAATTAAGACTCTTCATTGAGGTGCTTCATATGAAAGCTTCTTTCGGGCCGCTTGTTTTATTTTTACCATAAGCACTCGCATTATTTGCAAAATTTGCGATGTGAACGATTTATTTTTCTCACAATTTCCCTTTGTAATTATAGCTATGCAACGAAGAGTATAATTTAGTTTATGATACTTTTTGTGTCAGTGTGATTTGGCTCAAATGGTTAGGCGATGGACTTGTAAACAAAAGGTTGTTGGTTCAAATACTGGCTGGCGTTGGAACAATATAAAAATAGCTTTGAATTTTAAATTAAATTATAAGAAAAACAAAGTTAAAAAAACAATGATGAAAACGACTAAAAAGAAAAGTAAAAATTAAAAAAAAACGAACATTTATTTTTGTTTTAAGTTTTACGCGTTTTATTTATGTTGAAATAACTTCAATATTTCGAATAAAAATCGAATCTTCAGTTTTTCGAATCTATATGATCTTGCAGATTGTATATGAAAACACTACAATTTTCGGTATTATATCGCAGAAGATCGACTTATTTTTACGAAAAAATTATTCTGTTTCCATACGATTTCGACACGTTTTGCATACTAGGGAAGTTATAATATAAATAAAATATAAAAATTTTGCCGCGTCCATGCTTTATTTGTAATCCTTTACATAAGTATTGCTGTTATAAAAAAAATCTTAATATCTTAGGTAAATATCTAAATGATAATGAAAACATTTCACAATAGTTAATAAAAAAATTCAACTAAAATAAATAAACATGAAAAAATACATGACTAAAAAATAAAATTTTTGCATGTCATAAAGAAGATTAAAAATTAAAATGATATTAAAAAAATGATTTACAACTACCCAGCAAAATAAGAGCTGAGGAAGAAGTAGTAAAAACACCACATCTACTGAGCCGGATGTGGTGCAAATTCAGGTGAATCATTAATGATTTTAACATTGTCGTGTCATTGGGCGGATGGAGTGAATATATAACTTCTTTAATAGCATTTTAAACAGTGCACGGATGCTATTTTTCAATAGTTCATGGAAGGTCTTTTTCAAATATATATTAATATTTTTATTTAACAAAAATGTGCAGCATACTTTAGGGATGTTTCTTTAAATATTAAAAAAAAAAAAATCTTTTGGTGAAAGCGAGTATTGAACACACGAATCTGAGTTACGATCTGCTGTATTAAAGTAGACCGCTCTACCATTTGCACCAAAGTTACTTATGCAATACAACAAACTTAAAACGAACTTAAGTTGAAAATATTGATATATTTTTATGAAAACAAGAAAAATATGCTACACAAATACATATATAATAAAAAGAAAAAAATAATGATTTTTTATACATTTTTTTATGTGATTTCGTATCACTGAGATATAAATTATTTTTAAAATATTTTTAAGTTTTGATGAGGTTAAAAAAAATATTAAGAAATAATAAAAATGCTCATTTAACAATTTTGAATTCATTGCATATTTTAAAATATTTTTTTAATAATTAATTTGACAAGAAGTGTCTTTAATAAGATAAAATATACTAGACAATGAAAAAAAAATATTGGAGAAGTAGTTTAACTACAGGTAGGGAAAAGTGGCCTGCAATGAAACGAGCGTGCCTTGGAACGTAAGATCTTTTAATGTTTCCCGTATTTTTTTCTAAAGAGTTGAAGAAAGAGGTTGGTAAAAACTCTATAGGTAAATTAAAGTGTTATATTTAAATTAAATAAAAGTTATTAATTAATTAATTTACTAATTAAATGATATTTTTCGTTTTTGCTAATTTTTTGCGATCCGAAACAATAATTCTCAAATAGATTTTTGAAGCCAAAATCAAATTTTTTTACCTAATATTTTTGAATATTGCACACGTTTTAAGGCACACCTAAAAAGTATATCTTAAAACAAATATGAAAAATTCGATAAACTAATTTTTAGCAGTGAAATACATCTTTGCATTTTCGTATCAATATAACAATAAAAAATATAAGACCTTACGTTTTTTTATATTTTTAATTAAGTTTTACAAAAAGTTCCATCGCAAAGACAAAAAATAGATTTTTATCAAATAATTATTTGTTCACTCTGGATAACAACGTTCTAAAAAACATTCTTTATGATTAAAGTCAAGATGTTAATTATTTGGTTGTTTTTAAATTACTTAATTCTCTTAAAATACTCAGAAAAAACTAAATTAAATAAAAATACTAAAAAAATAAAATTAAAATTAAAAAAAAATTAAAAAAAAAATTATCTCCCCGGCCCGGAATTGAACTCGCAACCTTCTGATTGCAAATCCAACCACTTACCACCTCAACCTCCATATAAAAAAATATATATACGAACTTATAAAAAAGTACTTCTTATGATGTTATTAATTTAGATACCAATTAATTTATATGGTGATGCAAATGCTGTTGAAAATAACTTTAATTAAACATTTTTGGCAGTTGTTAATAATAACTTCTATTAAAGTGAAAAATGTGCGTATGCTAATGCTTTGGAAGTCAAGTTAAAGAGGTTCTTAAAGCACTACTTCTAATTTATTTTGCTGGGTACATATTATCAACAAGTTAAAAAAACAAAATAAATTCGAAAGAGAATGTTTAAAGAAATACAAGTCAACCATTGTTGCAACCAAATGTTCTTGACCCAAGTATCACATCAGTTGCTCTCTGTTTTTACCAGGGATGGCAGACAATACCACTAAAATACCGTTATCGATTTAAAACCCTTTCAACTGAATATTTGTATACCTAAAATACCGTTACCGAAATAATTTAAATACCGTTATCCGTTTAATACGGCTACTGATATAAGTGAAATACCGATATCCTTAAAATACCGTTACTGAAATAACCAAGATAGCGTTATTGCTAAATACCGTTACCGAAATAATTAAAATACTTCTGAAAATACCGTTACCGAAATAATATACAATAGCGTCAATACCTTTATTATTGATTAATTTTTTTATTAATTTAAGTCGAGATCATATCTTACATAATTGGGTCAGGTAAAAAGTGTTTTATAATGTTCTTCATTAATGAAAAAATAGCAACAAAATTGCTTATGTTGTTTCTTTATTTAATACAAAATAATCGGACACATCATGATGTACCCTATGGAGAATGGGACCGGTTCTGCGTGTGCCACAGGATCGGTCCATTCGTGCCAGAGACCGCACAGTGGAGTGAATAAAAAACAAAAGTGGTAATAAATATAGAACTTCTTAACTAATGGAGCGATTAAGACCAAATGTATATGTAATCGTTAAGGAGGAGTATAGCTTTCAGAAAATTAATTTTGAAGTCACCCTGTGTTAACACAGGGTGAGCACTAAGGTGCCAAAGTAGACCACCTAGAGTACAAAAAACTTTTAAAATGCTGTAACTTCTACAATTATGAACCGATTTCGATGACTTTTTTGAATCCGCTTGATGAGATTAATAAAAAACATGCTTACGGTAATATGTTACCTTTTAAAGTTTAAAAGTTGTGTGATGTTGAACATTAAAATTTAAATTTTTTGACAAGTTTTTTTTAGTTTTTAAGTTAATAACTCCATTAATAATTATCATTAATGTTGTGCTTAAAGTTTCATTTAATTATCTGTAACCGTTGAGTAAAGAAAAATCTGCAAAGTCAATTTTTTGAAATAGGTCAAAAAAATTGTAAAATTTTTATGAAAAAGTAGCTTCACTCATACTTTTTTTTTATAATCTAATAGAAGAAAAGTAAATATTTTTTTAAATATTCGAAAAGAACAGGCTTTGAGAATAGTTTTAAATGAAAGTATTATTAATATTGGACATACACCCTACACCCAGCATTAATCAAAAATGACCAATTTTCAAGCAAAATTTCAAGTTTACACACGTGGGCAAAAAATGGCACGCCCATTTCTTAACTTTTTAAAACGCAATATTATAGACTAATAAAATTTTTATTATTCTTTATCAAGTTTGCCGACGGGAAATGAAAAGTGGGGTCGTGGGAGGAGTTTTTTTAAAAAAAGTCAAATTTTGAAATTAGATTTTTTCGCTTTTAAAAAAATCATATTTAGATCCAATTTTTTTACTTTCATTTATGAAAATCATGGTAAATAGTGTATGAGTAATTAACAGGGCAGCGACTTTCATGCACTAAAAAATCGAAAATATGCGCTTAAAATATGCAGTAAAAAGCTCAAAATATGAGCTTAAAATATGCAGTAAAAAGCTCAAAATATGCGCTTAAAACATGCACTTAAATCGAAATAAGCACCAAAAACCCAAAAATATACACTTAAAGTTTTTGACCGTTCATTTAAAACTATTCTCAAAGCCTGTTCTTTTCGAATATTTAAAAAAATATTTACTTTTCTTCTATTAGATTATAAAAAATAAAGTATGAGTGAAGCTACTTTTTCTCAAAAATTTTACAATTTTTTTGACCTATTTCAAAAAATTGACTTTGCAGATTTTTCATTACTCAACGGTTACAGATAATTAAATGAAACTTTAAGCACAACATTAATGATAAAAGTGGCAATACACAAAATTTTATTTAATGTCTTACCACTTATTATAAAGGAGTTATTAACTTAAAACCTAAAAAAAACTTGTCAAAAAATTTAAATTTTAATGTTCAACATCACACAACTTTTAAACTTTAAAAGGTAGCATATTACCGTAAGCATGTTTTTATTAATCTCATCAAGCGGATTCAAAAAAGTCTAAAAATCTGTTCATAATTGTAGAAGTTACAGCATTTTAAAAGTTTTTTGTATTCGAGGTGGTCTACTTTGGCACCTTAGTGCTCACCCTGTGCTAACACAGGGTGACTTCAAAATTAATTTTCTGAAAGCTATACTCCTCCTTAACGATTACATATACATTTGGTCTCAATCGGCCCAGTAGTTAAGAAGTTCTATATTTATTACCACTTTTTTTTTATTCACTCCACTGTGGACCGGTCCTCTGCAAAATCCTACCCTATGTAAACAACATGATTTGACAAGGGGTGGCAAGGGGGCTAGAGCCTCCCCGAAATGATTTGACAAATTTAAAAACTTAATGCAATTCGTTAGGAAGTAACAATGTTATTGATAAGTTTAATATAAAAATATTTATTTCAGTATTATGTGGTTCAAATCTTCAAATTTCATTAGAAAACATCGCCTTTAAAATTATTTAAAATTATTTTTAAATATTTAATTGTTATTATTTTCAATTATAGTTTTATTCATATATATTAAAAACTTAATTGAATATTGTTTTTTGTTTCAAACTAATTTTTAGTAGATACTAGTCAAACATTAATCAAAATTTAAAAAAAATCGCCGAAAATTGGGGAAAATATAGCTTAAATTAAAAACAAATCGCCAAAATTACAGAATTTAAAAAAAAAAATCACCAAAATTGTAAAAAAAAATGCCAAACTATAAAAAAATCGAAAACATTTGTAAAAACCTCCAAATTTTAAAAAAATAAATTTCCAAAATTTAAAAAAAAACAATCCTCAAAATTGCAGAAATTTAAAAAAATTGCTGAAATTAAAAAAAGACCCCAAAAATTCGAATAAATCTCTACAACCTACAAAATTAAAAACACGAATTTTTTACTTTAATCGATTTTTTAATTTTTTAAAATTTTTGAATTTTATTTTATGTTGTTATTATACGTTATAAAAACTGGAAATTTTGTTTATATTAAATTCATTTTCAATTAAACAGTTAATACATATTATTTAACATTTAATTGAAAGTGAGCTTGAAATCGAACAAAAGTTTAATTGAAATTTTTTTCTGTGTATTTGACATACTCTTTTAAAACGGGGATACCACTGTATTCTACGACCCAAACTTAAGTTTACGTGTGCCGTAGTGTCATTTCAAAAGTTGATACAATACTTGCAGTGCAATCTTTTTATTTTAATGTGGTTCGCTACGCACGGATCTGGAAATATAGTTTTCAGTAGTTTTTTACGATACATATTACGATATCTCAAAATCCATTAAATCGACTCGTGTTCAGCACACAAAGACTATTTTTTTTTTAATTTTTCGAAATGAACTTAAGCATCAAACTTTGATCGATATGCATCATGTGTTAATGCTTGAAACGCATCTTAAATCGTCCAAAATATAAATCAAAGTGAACTGGAAATATTCCAATTTCATATTTTATCTTTATCATTATTTATTTCAGACTACAAACACACTAGTGAGATTAAACGCTTAATTGGAAATTTTACGATTTTGTTAAAACAAGACATGAAGTATAGCCCCGATGGGCTCTCTCCGATCTTAAACAAAATCGGATATATGAAAAAGGATAAAAAATAGTGAATAATTTGTTCACCAATATTTAAAATAATTCAAATAAGTGGCAGCCTGGGTCCACGACGTAGTGTCAAAATGGCTTTCAAAATGTATGTTTTCTCAAATAATTTTACGCTGTTTTTAAATATGTCTAAATTTCCTAAACTTTAAACATATTTTCATACAAAGATGTGTTAAATTTCATCGTCACTTTTAAACCCCAAAAATGGGTTTGGGACGCTGAAAAATAAGTTTTTCATATTTTTTTACTCCTTTATCACCCATCCGAATTTTATTAAGTTCAAAGGGAACCCATTGGAAAAGCTTCTTTGTAAGTGTCAGGCAATTTATATAGGATATTTACCTTTTAATTTGTCTGCAAAATCTGGAACTTTTGAGTTCACGAATAAAAAATAATTACTTTTTTGGACGGTTATTAATCTTTAATTTTCCGAGTTAAAACGTTTGCATAAAATAATACATTATTTTATATACACTTATAAGTTTTTATCTGCCAGTGTATTTAACCGGACATAATTACATAAATCTATATATAAAATTAATTTTGTCAAACAATTTTAATATGATGTCTTTTTTAGATGCGTCTTATCGCATCTCGCTCAATATATAATTGTATATTGTATTTATAAAACGCTAAATCAAATTCAGTTAATAATGACGTTATATATACTCGTACCTAGACATTGCAAAAGACAAAATAATATATATTTAGATCTTATAGCATATTAAAAAAAAACACAATTTAATTTTGGATAAAATTAATGCAGAGAAAATTTGTCAATCATATTTTGGATATAAATATGTAGAATATCAATACAATAGTACAATTAATTGCCTATATCATTTTGTGTATAATTTTATACACAAAATTTATCCCAATTTTTGTCTTTTGAATTGATTTCTTTCTGGTTCCCAAATTTCTACACCTTATACACAAAATATGTGGAAACCCTAAAAAAAGGACTTGTTTCATTTGTAACATTAGGAGTTTAAATTCCATAAAATCTTCATTTTCATCATGTCTTCATTTTCAAAGTTTTTTCTCAAACAATTTATTTTTTTCAGGGACCGTAAAAATTATTCCTTTATTCATAAAAGTCAGATGATAAAAGTTATTTTTTGATTTTTATTTTTTCGAGCAAAAATAAAAGTTATTTTTTGATTTTTATTTTTTCGAGCAAAAATAAAAGTTATTATTTGATTTTTATTTTTTTGAGCAGAAGTTAAAATTATTTTTTGATTTTTATTTTTTCGAGCAAAAATAAAAGTTATTTTTTGGTTTTTATTTTTTCGAGCAAAAATAAAAGTTATTTTTTGATTTTTATTTTTTCGAGCAAGTATAAAAGTCATTTTTTGGTTTTAATTTTTTTTTTACCAAAAATAAAAGCTATTAGCTTTGTTATTATGATTTTTCAGTGATGATAGATATACAGCAAATATTTTGCAATGTTATTTTTTGTGATAACTGAAAGTATCACAAGTATCTAATTACAAGACAAACATCTCTATTTGTACGAGCAGTGCGCCAATTTTTGGAAATTAAATTCGTCATTATTAAAACAAGTATTCTTCAAAAAAATCGTCATATTAAAAATAAGTTTTACTGATTATAAAATTCGAAAATATTACAAAAGGCAACCATAAAATTTATATATTATATGTATATATTTATATATTATATATATATAATATAACTGCGTTATTTGTTATTTATTCGTTATAAAAATAAAAATTTATAACTTATGGAATTTCAACTAACGAAATTGAAATAAATATCAAAACAAACTTTTATTTTTGCTCGAAATAATAGAAATCAAAAAATAATTTTAACTTTTGCTCAAAATTTTAAAAAGCAATGCATTTTATTATAGACATTTACTTCTAATTGCTTTTTTTGTTTAAAAATTTGAAAATAACTGTTATTTTCGGTCCCTGATTTTTTTAGGTAATTTCAAGAGAATTTTTTGAATAAAATAAAAGGTCCAATTGGAAATGAATTTGTTACAAATTATAAAGTTGTAACCTTTTTACAAGTGGCTAAAGTCTAAAAGGATTAATAACGTTGAAACAAAACCCGTATTTGACGGTAATTATTTCTGCAAATATTTCGGATTTTAATGAAGTTGTAAAATAAAAAAACGGATACAACTATAGCTTATTTTGTATATATTAATATTCAGATATAAATTTATACCGCTATATAAAACCAGATTAAATTGTATCGCCACATTATTCGGATGTAATTTAATGTGATATTATCAAATTAAGACTAAAATAATGCAAACTTATATAATTATATAGGCCCATTTCAAAGATAAAACTGTATTAAGACTCATAATTAATTTCGTATGATTATATAGATCAGCATATTAATCGGGTTACTAAAAAATCGGGTTACTAAAAAAGTTTCTGTATGTACTGGGGTTATAACTTTTGACTTTTTTTTAATTTTCAAATTTTAGCTAGCCTAGCCGTATATTAGTCCACAAAAATATAAATTTTATTTTTTCGCGGTTTTTAAAAGGGCATAATTCTATTTTTGTTTAATTAAACTAAAAATTAATATTTAGCTAAAATTTTAACGTAATTATACAAAAACGATGAATATCAAACTTAAAGGAAACAAACGTTTTCAAATTTGACGTGTTTCGCGGATTTTGATAAAACAGATTAAAGCATTGTTTCGCGATATAGACATCAAAATTAGCAAAATAACGAACACAATAAGTAAAAAGTTATTTAAAATGTGTTGTGCAGTATTATTGGTCAACTTTAATGTTAAAAACACGAAAAAAATTAAGAAAATTCACTTTATGCGAGAGGTTTTTGTTTCAGAATTACCTTTACCTGAAAAAACGATTTCTATTATTAATACATTATTGCCCGTTACGTGCTGATAGGTAAAAATTTAGCAAAAAAAAGCTATAACCTTAATGTGCGCATATTTTTAGAAAATGATCCGGGTTACAAAAAAAAAAATACCTAATCAAAAAAAAAATCGAAAAAGCCCCCTCCCCCACCCGAAAAAAATTCCAAGCTACGTGCCTGCATACAATCATGGTTTTTGATAGTCTCTGCTATCAGATTATGAATATGTTATTTTTTTAAAAATCGGATGAGAAACAAAAAAATTGCGAGCGCTCAAAATTTTTTATGCAAAAAGTACCTTGCTTTGGGCAGCCATATTGCCGCCCCCTATGGTTCTGGGAGGTTCAACATGAAAACTTAAACTCGATATTACGTCACTTATTCAATTGTTCATTGCAATCGGACAACTAAGTAAGAAATGACCAAAATAATTTTTTTGTAACATATCTCACTTTGAGGATGGCAGGCAATACCTC
The DNA here is from genome assembly GCA_021234595.1 of Delia radicum. Lineage (NCBI taxonomy): Eukaryota > Metazoa > Arthropoda > Insecta > Diptera > Anthomyiidae > Delia > Delia radicum. The sequence goes on from CM037852.1 coordinate 190,078,452, forward strand.
TGTAATACCGTTATCTATTCAAAACACTTTCAACTGACTATCGCTATCCATAAAATACCGTTACCGAAATAATTTAAATACTGTTATCCGTAAAATCCCGTTACCGATATAACTGAAATACCGATATCCTTAAAGTGCCATTACCGAAATATTTAAAAAGCGTTATCGCTTAAATATCGTTACCGAAATAATTAAAATAGCGTTAATCTTAAAATACCGTAACCGAAATAATTTAAAATAGCGTTATCCTTAAAATATCAATACCTTTATTTTAATTTTTTTTTTTATTATTAATTTAAGTCGAGATTTAAAAAACTAATCGCTGTATATAGATATATTTTCCAAGGTTTGTTCATAATCTTGCCAGTCGTTAGAATTCGATAATGTTGGGATAGAAATATTGATTTACATTGATATTAACGGTATTCTAAAAATACCGATATATCGAAAACAAACGCTACCATTAAACTTCCATTGCTAATAAAATTTCATTAGCATTGAAATTTTATTAGCATTAGTTCACTAATGATAATGCCAAAAAATTTCATTAGGATTTAATTATAATGAAATTTTTTGGCGTTAGCATTTTTCCTACTAATGCTAATGAAATCACACTAATGCCTACAAAACTAATTACAATTGAGCCAAAAAAGCATTTGCTTACAAAAAAAAAAGTGGAGTGTGAATTGCTTTACATAGGAATGGAACGGATATCGATAGGAATTGTAACATTGAAAACGGAAAAGGAAATGGAACTCTCTATTATCCAAGTATATCTATTTGTATTAGTTATCACGTAAATAAGTAAAAAATAATAAATAAATCACTGTGGTTGTTTTGTTTTTGTTTTATAAAAAAGGAATCACTCGGGATCTCTCCGGGACCTAGCCCATTTATTTTATAAGGCTGTATTAATACCCTCTTTGAGCAAAACTGGAGATACTGGCCGTTTTAAAAAACTAAGCGAGATATCGCAAAACGGACATAATTTTTGTAAAAGTTAACTCCATGAACACGGTCTGATAATTCAAATTTGTTAAGTGTTCCGATTAGACTCGTTACCCGGTTAATTCCATATCGTTCCATTTTATTATCGGAGTGATTAACTTATTATTGTGACGTACGTATTTGGGTAAAAAAATAATTAGGACACCCTGTGCCTGTTTCATACAAAATTAATCTCTTAGGATCTTTCCCGGACCTTTATAAAATTGCTAGTATCTCGAAAACTGAGCGGGATATCAAAACGGTAATTTTTTGTACAAAACTTAGCCTTAGTAACACGTTCTGATAATACAAATGAATTAAGTGTTTTGATTCCACTCCTTCCCTGTTTCATTCCATAAATTTGAACCAATTCTGTGGCTGCTTTATAAAAAAATAATCTCTCGGGATCTTTCACGGACATAGCCTATTTGTATTATGAGGGTTACTTAATGCTCCTGTGAAACCCTGATTTCATCAATATTCACCATTAGTTTTTCGAAAATCGTATCGGTCAATTGTAATTTGTTTCCTTTAATTTTTGCATGACTAACGGTTATGAAATTTAAAATTATTGCCATTAATCAATGAAATTAATTAGCATTAATTAAAAAAATGCTAACGAAAATAATTTCATTACAATTGATATCAATGAAATTGTAATGAAATCATCAATTAATTAGGCCCACTTATGACCGATACCCGAATCGGTTACCATCCATACATGTTTAATACTCAATATAAAAAAGTTTTGGTTTCAACAAAAAAAAAAAATATTACTTTTATATTGACGGTAATGGGTGTTTTGAAAGGTCGTACCTGGATGGAGCTGCTTTTTAAAATAAAAGGGTTTGTACTTAATAGAAAAGTTACCAGATACTTACCTTAATTTATTATTAACAAACTTACACACAGAGAAAAATTTAGCCAATTGTCAACTAAAATTCGGTTACTACGACTGAAATCGTCACTTTTTTTTATTATATATTATAAATGGTGTTTTTTTATAGAGGAATAGAACTTTTAAATGGAATAAAACAAAGATGATTTTTTAAATTGACATGAAATTTACTTTATTCGAAAGATAATCTTCTGTCATTATAATTTAAATATGACTTCTGGAATATGATCGCCACGGCTGGCTCGGAAGTAGGCTAATCTGGAGGTCCAATGCTCAATGACTTTTCCCAACATTTATGGCCGTAGTCCTGCAAGTGATCCTACAAGTGGTCAATCGTTTCGGGCTTATCGGCGTAGACTAGCGACTTCACATGTTCCCACAGAAAATAGTCTAGTGGCGTTAAAGCGAACGATCTTGGATGCCAACTCACGGGTCCGGAACGTGAAACTATGCGCTTACCAAACGTTTCCTTCAATAAATCACGCAAAGTACGCAAACCAAGATCTTTCCGCAAAATCTTCCATAAAGTGTATGGACACATATCCAATTCCTGTGCACGATGGCGTATAGACTGTGGATGCATATTATCATTTAGAGTAAACGTGGTGCGAAAACATTCCATAGTTAATCGAATTAATTGCTCTGATGGACGAATATGTTGACCAAAATGGACGTAGTGCTTCCATTGATTTTTAAATATATTCATATCCATGATTTTCAAAATAAATTTGCACAATTTGGAAGCGTTGTTCAGCCGTCAGTCTATTCATATTCAAATGCCAAACCAAACTAAACATAAATCACTTGACAGTGACAAAATGACCACCAGTTAAAAAGTGTTGCCAACTTAAAAAAACACCCTTTATACCATTATAGCTTACACAAAAATACAAAATAAATTATTTAATTTTATACAATTTTTTTTTATGCCCCATCAATCTTAAGAAATTTTAGGATTAGGATTAGGAGCTATAAAAAATTTTGTGTTTTCAAACATACATTAAAATATGTTTTTAAATTTAACTTCAAATGTATCGAATTAATCAAAAAATAAAACTTTGAACCAGCATTTCAAAAAATATATTTTTGTGAAACAACTGAAACCAATTTTGTTGTTCAGTAATATTTTATCGGCGAAAACAATATGACCAATTTTTTTTCATATTTATTTGAGTTACCTTCTTGCCTTTCAAAAAATATGCCTTTAATCACAATTTGAGCAAAGCCTATTGGACAAAGCACTGTGCGTCAAGCCAAACTTAGCTCACATATGCTCAACCGGTTGTATGCGAAGTGCCCGGCCCATCTCCTATCCTGTCCACTTATGAAACAGTTCACTCAAAAAAATAAGTTAGTAGAAAAGTTAGCAAAGCATCTTGTAAATCAGATATACTATTTTTCAGCAAAGTTTTTTGCTAAAATTATGTTTTAAACTAAAATTTTAGTTATACTTATTCAGCACTTAACTGTTTTGAACTAATGTTTTACTAATCTTTAACTAATATTTTACTAATTTATTTTACTAATTTTATTATGTTGATTAGCACATCAATAGTGTAAACGACAACCAGACTGAAAGATATACGCAGAATGAATTAAAAGTCGCGGCATGTGACGATGTAGTAGTGGCGAGGAAAATTATACTAACAAGTACAACTCTAGTAAGACATAATATAAAAAAATCAACCATGGAAGATTTTTGTATCTGTTTTTCATACATAAAACGAAATTGTGGATTAAAACAACTTAAATTTTGCGTCCTCATCGGCTTGTGAAAGTAATTGTCTATTAGTTAAATAAAAGACAAAATAAAATATTGAAATTTAATAAAAATTAAATGTGTATTTCTAAACTAAATGTTTATATATATTAATAATCTTGTGTGGTCAAATTGCAAACAAATATGCAATAGGTAGACAGGCTAAAGCGAAAGACAAAGAAATACATCTTAGGTAGATTTTTCTGTTTTCTTTTTCTTATTGCAAAAAAGGGTTGTATATGTTATATTTTGTTATTTTTTCGTTTCGTTTCTATAATTCTCTGCGGCATTTGCGTTCCTTTAAAAGATAGCATCATTTAGACAATAATTGATGTAAGTAGTTCAAAGATAATTTCGTTTATGTCGTATTTAATTATTTCTATTGTTTTTAGATATTACATTAATTCATATCGTCAATTTGGGAGTATAAACATTTTTATATTTAGTAACGTATTGTAAATTATTTTAAAAAGAATCACAAAAATATGTTTTATGAATTTCAGCAAATAAATTAACTAAAGTATAATTTTCTACAAATTTTTTGAGTTTTTTTCTGCGGTGTAAAGTGGGCGTTGTGGTGTAATGGTTAGCGCGTTGGACTTTTACACAGAAGGTCCCGGGTTCGATCCCCGGTGCCGGCAACATCAAAATAATATGTATAAGTTTTTTCTATCCTTCATACGTATCGCAATGTCCACCCTCGGTGTTCCCATAGCAATTAACCCCACCGAAGTAAAATAATGAATCAGGGCTATGAACCAAGGTGGCGAGCAACAACTGTTCTAAGACTTATCATCTCGCGCAATTACAGTGTTGCCATGTCTGAAGCCCTTCATCTTTCCCCAACTTTCATCTCTATACTATCCCTTTCCAAAGAAAGTAACACGCTAAATATAGGAAGTATTTCCTGAGTGTTGCCTCTCTTTTAAAAAAAAAAAAAAAAGTTATTATAAAACACTGTTCCAAATAAACTTAATTTAATAAAACGCCTTACCAAGTTTTGCTCATATTATTCAACAGGAGCCTGGGTAAAGCCATATGCATATTCGGGCTGTATGGGAGGTACCACGCCTACTTTTCATATCCCGCCCACTCACTTAAAAATTTTATTTAAAACCATTTATTAGTTGCAAGAAAATCCTTGCCATACTTAAGAGTTACATCCCCTGACAATAAATGTCGAAGACTATGATATCTGTATAATCTATGGTTTTCACACTTAACAAAGCTTGAAAATATTCAAGATTAATCTGACATTCAAATACAAAACATTAAGGTTTTATTTTATTCCAGGATAATTTATTGTTAAACAAATACCGAGTTTTTATTTTTATTTATGCAATTTAAAAGCAACATGAACCATAATATGATAAGCATCTAAATTTCTTTCTCTTTTTGAAAACATAAATTATTTTCTCAGTTTATCTGTCTCGCCTATTTACCTTAAAAAAAAAAAACTAAAACATAAATTGTGCGAAATGTACTGGAATGAGATAATTTTGTATAATATGTATATTGTAAATTTGTTCTAACAGTTATTTTTCTACTATTTTTAGTTACAATTATCAAAAAATATATGAGCTATTTCAAAAATGTTCCACACCTGTTGAAACTGTTTTTATATGCCTCTTATGTCTCAAAGTTTTTTGAATTGAGAGAAACGAAGGGCATTCAAAGTTTCACTATGAAAAGTCTTCACCTAAAGAATTGATGGCCATTTTAAAGTCGAAAAATTATAAAAATACTCGAAACTTACATTTTATTATTTTTTTTGCTCATAGTTTTTAACTTTCAGATTCAATCCAATACAAAATGGAGTCCATACACTTGGGAGATACTTTCACTAAAAAGTGATTTCCATAAGTTGATGTCAGCGCACCAATAACGGAATACAAACTTTTAAGGAATTGGCATAAATTTTTTGAATATGTATGTTTTTTTCCGTCCGACATTCACAATTATATTTGATTAAAATTTATAAGCGTATTTTTTTTAAAAAATTTTGCGAAATTTAATTATATATTCGCATTTATTTTTAAAGAACATTTAAGTGCTTCAGAACATTGTTAGGCATCTAGAGTAAATCTTCACGACGAACTTAATTGTTTCATTCCTAGCGGGTACAGCGGCAGGTTTTTCCAAACACATTTTGCTTTGTGACAACTTAAGCGCTGTATCAGTTGCGTCAAAACGTACATCAAATAAGAACTTTAAGTTTTATGGAGTTTTATTGTTATGTAAAATTTAGAATTTCGCAAATTTAATATTATTTCCTGCATATAAATTACGGTGAACTCAATTAAATATCATAAAACTGACCAAAAAATGCGTGTTTTCCAAAATAATTGCGGGTTTCTTAATAAGTTCTACTATGTGACAAAAAATTATGATGTGAGCAAGATTATTTTTTTGTTAAACAAAAAACCGTGCAATGTTTATTTATTAATTAAAAAAATAAAAAAATAAAGTTTAATTTTTTAAAATTCAAAAGTAAAACATATGACAAAACAAAATTTGGGTATTTTTATATTTTTTTAGGGTGTGTAATATATATTTTGAAATGTGATAAATACAATGAGATTTATTAATTGATGTAGATATTAGGGTATTCAATCGGTTAACCGTTACTCGATTAATCGATGAAATGATGTCGAACAATTGTTCGAGTAATTCGAAGTGGCCAATTTCGAGTAAAGAATAACTCGAACAATTTTGGTCTATTAATCGAGTAACTCGAGTAATTTAAAAATATGAACTATATTATATTTTTTTAATATTTTGTATAAAATAATGTGAATGTTATAGTGAATATTTAAATGTTAAGTGTATATTAAGTGAGCACTGTTAAAGAAATTATATTACGAAAAACGAAGAACTTAATGCGAAAAACTCCCATATAGAAGAAACTTGGATATTTTTTAAAGAAACAAGTTCTAAGACTGGGGTGTTTAAGATTATTGGTGCGGATTTGAGGGTTAAAAGTGGGATCAAACATTATTTTTTTTTTTAATTTAGTTGCCATTTGATCTAAAGAAACTACATATAAATACTATATTTTCAAAAAGGAATTTTTAAATGTCATTTACTAAAAACTTTTGTTGGTCCCTTTTATGTCGTTGTAACAAGCCAATTTAAGAAGCCCTATATGAAAATTCATAGCGGTCCTACGCAAAATTTCCACATATCAAAATTTACATATAGAAGTAATGAAGTTTTCATTAATATGATGTAAATCTTCTTAAATATTCATGAAAGTTGTTTCAAAACTTCTTTATAATTTTTTTAGAAAAATTACATATCTCAAAATCCCAAAATGATAGGACAAAATGGACTATTTTTTCGTTTAGTACTAACACAATAATATAACAAAACTGTGTCAAGTCTGAGTGAAATAACAAAACGGATCACCTTACAAATATTTTTATAAAACAGTTTAATACATATTTATGAACCAGTTATATTGAAAGAAAATCAATGAAGATTTCAACATATTTATAAAGAATTTCATTGATATAATAACGCTTTTGCTTTGAGTGTACTGAGACAAAACTGTCGCAATAATAAATGATCTTAGCAAATGTTTTTCTCTTTTAGATATACTTTTTACTAAAATTTTTAATTAATTTGTTAATTTTTATATAAAGGGTCCGCCAAATAACTTTTTTTTTTTGAATATGCTATAAAAAAAACTACTGAATATTTTCTCAAATTTGTTTTTTTATTTGAAAGTACAATCCTTCCGGTTAATAATGGAAAATAATTTCATTCAAATGGCTGCCTCGGCTGGCCATGCAGTAGCCTACACGATCGGTCCAATTTTTAAGCACATTATCGATTGTGTGCAGCTGTATTTCCTCCTCTTCAATTTTTGTGAACAAAAATTCGTTCAACATGGCCCGATAACGATCGCCATTGACTGTAACGGCCACTCCTTGCTCATTTTCGAAGAAAAAATGGCCCAATTATGCCTCTGGACCAAAATCCGCACCAAACAGTGACTCGTTTTGGGTGTATCGGCACACATTCTGCAACATTACCATGATTTTCAAAGTAATGTCGCAATATTTCCCAGCGTTGTTCAAGCGTATACACAACCATATTCGGTCAGCGGAAGGATAAAACTAATTATCTGTCAAATCAGACATGAGCTAAGTGTTACCATTCACGAAATAAGCACTAGTTGAAAAAAAACGTTAGATGGCGGACCCTTTATATGTTATATTAGTACTAATAAAATATAAAAACTTACAAAAATGTGAGTTTTTGGAAAATAAAATTAAAGTATTAAAATTGTTCGAGTTACTCAAGTTATTCGAGCAATTTTAAAATCTTACTCGCCTACTCGAGTAAATTAAAAACCTCAAAATCGAGTTACTCGATTACTCGAACAAAAGCAAACCCGAGTAAATTGAATACCCTAGTAGCTATAATTAATCAAATCAAACTGTAATTTTAATATTTTTAATTAGCTTGAAACTTAAAACCATCAATGCGCCATCAATTTTTAAAATTTTTTACGTCTAAAGGTGTTCTTATTAGTATGGCCAAATTTTAAAGTATTTTAATTCCAGTTCACCGGCCAGATTTTTGTTGCTTTATATTAAAAAATAAATAAAATTTGTAGAGAATCCGATAACTTTTAGTGGAAATATGGACTAAACATCTATTTTTATACATTTGTCACTTTTTAATCGCAGTTTTTTTATTAATATCTTAAGTTTCTTCTCTTTACATTATTCAATGTTACGTAGCGTAGAGTGTGGTAAAGTGGGACATGGGGTGAAGTGGGACATAACAATTTTTGACCATAAATTTTCAGGAAAAAATACACCTTTTAGGTGTTATTTATTTTGTTAAAAAGTTTTTCATTTGCAATTTTAATTTATTCTGTGCTTTTAGAAACTTTGAGGCAACATTTTTGAAAAAAAAATTTTTGTATGACATGTGTATGTGTTAGCCGATGTTTAACAATTTGGCAACCAAATGGATCGTTAAAATAGTATTATTTTGTATGAAATATATTAGTAAATTCTTTGGGACCAGAAAAGTTCTTCGTTATAAAAAAAAAAGTTCGTTATAAGCGGTGTACGAGATCCACTGTACAACAGTTCAGCAGACATGTGTTGCTAAATTTAGCAAAAAAAATACCGCAAGGCTCAAATAGTTAAATTTCCCGTAATAACAGCAAAATTTTCAGTAGCCATTACAGATTTTTTGTCTTAGTGTAAATGTTGCTCTTTAATATTTTAGCACCATCTGTTCTTGAATACATAATTGTGTATAGTAATACATCATATTTTTGGTCAAATTCACTTGCTTTCGTGCTCTCACAAAATATAAATGTATCCTGTTTATTTTGTAGCCGAACTGATTATTAAACAAAAAACCTTTAAAATACAAAAAGTTATTCAATATATTTCGGAAAAAAGTGGCAACTCTGATTTCAAATGCCTTAAAGTATGCTTTCATTTTGATTTTTCTTTGATCATGGTTGTGTTTTTTAGTACTCTTAGCCTCGGCAGAAAACCTTGATTCCACAACAGTTGAGTTGTGGAATTGCAATATACATCTTTTTGTCAAATATACCGTGGTTCCTGGAAAAATATCAACCGTTTTTGGTGTATTAAAAAAAAAAAAAGTAGACTAAAATTGTTTTCAGCATTACCGAATTTGGTCTAAGCTGTTTTTCTTACACTCAGAAAATTATGTAGGTGAAATCAACTGCAAATGACAGTTACAATAACTACATTTGCAGTTGAAAAGGCGTAACCAACATTTGCATTTAAGCCGTCTATAAATACATTTGCATTTAAATCAGCTGCAATGTGTAGTTATCTTTAACTTTTAAAAATCAACTGCCGAATGTAGTAAAAACAATTACAATTGCAGTTAATATATTACCGGCATTTAAAAAAATATTAATAAAAAAACAAATTTTTTGTAAATACACTCTGAAAAATATTTCTACCTACATATTTTTTTGAGTGAAAATGACAGTTAAATAACTGCATTTGCCTTTGAATAAGTGCACTCAGAAAATGATGTAGATAGAATCAACTGCAAATGACAGATCAAATAACTACATTTCCAGTTGAGAAAGTTTACTCTAGATCTGTATTTAAACTGCAATGTGTATTTATTTTAGTCGTTCAAAACTAACTCTCGAATGTAGTAATAACTGCAGATGCAAAAAATTTTATTAAAATAAAAAATTGTACTAAAAATTAGTACAAAAATTGTAAAGTGCGATTGAAAATATTGTATAAAAACTTTTTTCTGGGTGTAACAATAATGTAGTATATTTATATATATATGTATCTTTATATTATATTATTTTATACCCATATTATTAAGCGTTACCCTAATGTATTTTGGAAATATAAATATAAATATACTACAATAAGAAACGAACAGTCTTCTTATAGTCGTTTATTAAAAAATCGTTGCACACAAGTTTTTGTTTTTCCCAAAAAATTGTGAGTATGTATCAAAACACACACGGTTAAAATAACAGTAAAAATAACTAAAGCCGCATTACCGCACAAATTACTGTCATGTAGCAAATGCAGAACTTTCCTAAGTGTGAACACTACATTCGCAGTTAAACCAACTGCAATATCTAGTTATTTTCGTATTTTTAAATTTTACAGTTACTACATGGCAATTGTTTGTGTAGTAGTCAGTAGTTTTTTTAATTGCAATTACAGTTGTTTTTCTATAAAATATTACAAAACAACTATTATGACAGTTGTTTAAAAAAACAATTGAAGAAAAATTATAAATTTTTGACAGTTGTTTGAAGCAGTTATTTTAGTATTTTAATAAACATTGATAATTGTTTATTAAAACACTAACAGCAATTTTGCAGTAAACATTAATTTTTGTTAGCTATTTAAAATAGGAGATTATTTCGATAGAAGATTATGTAAAGTCTCTTTCAATTTATATATGTTATTATTGATATGTTCATAGTTTGTAAATAATAACTCCGTTCAACAAAATCAAAAAATTGTATGCATCGGAGTTGCGACCTATCATCTCTAAATGACTTTAGGACGCAGATCACTATTATTGCTTTAGAATTTCAAAGTTGTATATAGTTTTGGTAGTTGTTTATTAAAATAACTACTCAAAACAACTGTTACATTAGTATAGTATTTTTGGTTACTTATTTTTTGAAATGACTGTATAAAATCGTCGTTTTCCAAGTTCTCATAGAAAAATAAGTACAATAACAGTAAAAACAACTACTACTGTTTACTACCCAAATGATCTACATGTAGTTACTGTAAGAGTATGCTGAGTGCATATAAACTTGATATAAAAATACACTGTATTTCAGATATATACGAAATAACACTGGACCATAACACTCTTTTAGGTTGAAAAGTACATCTGAAGTCGATATCAGCAGCCGTGTTTGACATTTTAGAGAAAAAAGTTTTGTAAGATACTTGATTTTCTTAATTTTTTAAATAAAACAGATTTTTAAGTTATTACCGAATAGTAACCAAATATTAGCACATCTCAAGTTACGATTTTTTTTTTCAAATTTCAATTTGTATTTTTAGAACTACATTTGGTCACTTTGAATTACTTACATTAAGTGTTTTCTGAATTTCAAATGGTAGTTTTTAAATTACATTCAGAATTTTTTTTGAACTTCAAATGGTATTTTTTGAATATCAAATACTATTTTTTTAAAATTTACAAATGGTAATTTTTTTAATCATATATCAATTTTTTATTTCCATATGGATATGGTGTAGAATTATCATTTTAGTTCAACGTTTATATCATAGACAACAGCTGAGCTTGATGGCCCCTAATAAATATATGCCCTCGATATATAATTTATATATAAAATATTGGCCCCAACATTTTTACTGTATATAATGTTGCACACACCTGTAGGTGATAAAGAGTTGCATATCCAAAGTACTTTTCTTATAAGAAAAACTACTACGCTTTTAACCTAAATGCTACTTTATTTTTACAACCCTGTGTACAATTAAGATCTCATCTTGACAGTTTGGAGCACACGAGCTGCAGTAGAAAATCTTCAGAAATTTTGCAAATTTCCTTTACAAAAACTAGAAATTTAAAAAATATAAAGCAAAATGACTAACGCCTGGAGAGCCGCTGGTATTACGTAAGTATTTCTTTTATATTCCAACAATTTTCCCGGTGATTTTGCAAAATACAAAATTGTTACGTAATTTACGTCATAGAAAAGTGTCAAAATTAACTAAAACTTTTTAAATATCTAATTGTTTATGTAATTTTAGCTACATTCAATATTCCAACATCTGCGCCAAGGTAGTGCGTCAAGCCTTGAAATCTGAATTGCGTGTTGAGGCTGCTAAACGCAATGAAAGTCATGTAAAGTTTACACCCTGGACTAATGGCAAACCAGCACGTAAGTATTTGGAAGAATATGGGGGAACTTAATTTTATCCTAAATTTAATTTTATTTTTTCTTTAAGTTATTATTTAGTTGTATACTATTTATTTAAAATTATTATATTTTTTATCATTAATTTTACAGATGAAAAGTAAAAACTAAAATAGACTACTTACTATTGGACCGTCTATTTTAGAGAGCTTTTCTAAAGTTGTAGTAATACTGTAAGTTGTTAAGGCTTGACTGCCAACCCCCAAAAAAACCCATTTTTTTCTTAGTTTATCCTTTGTTAAATGTAATTTCTTAAAAAAAAAGTTATTCTGTCACCATTTCCCTGATTGATTTCCAATGAAATCTAACTGTGCATTACTTAACCTCTTAACTGTGGTTTATAAATTTCAAAATATGCTAAACAAATTTTACAAAATGTACTATAACTTTTTAACAAACGGTCCAAAATTAAAATGTAATGGCTCAAATGAAAGACAAGATTTTTTACTATTAAAAGCAATACAAATTATTTTTTATTTAAATATAAAACTTGTGTAAAGTTAGCTATTAAGTTATTTTGACTGCCACAGCATATGCGGCAAAACCAGTTAACCGGTTAAAAATTCTTCTAATTGGTCAGTTATTAAACTTATTTAACAAAATTCAATAACTTAATACATATAATTATTTTAAACAAAAATATTGTAAAAATATTTGTGTCATTCCAAAAAATATCTGTTTGATTTTAGTAGTTTTTGGAATTGATGTGTATGGATTTTATCGAAAAGTGAGCTCATCGATATTCAACGTTCATATGAGTTTTTAAAAATACAGTGTAAGTTTTTAAAAATACAGCGTAGTTCGAGTTGTATCGCGGCTCAAAAGTTCGGCATTTTTAGCAAAAATCAGAAAATACCTTATGTTTAAACGGCTCTAACTTTATACAAATAACCCGAATTTTTTTTGTAAATATATGTATCTCATTTGACAGCTTAGATCTTCTCCTTTCATAAACTTTATACTAAAAATTTACAGTATCTTAGCAGAAAAATGTAGAAAGAAATTAAATTGAGAAAAGTTTCAACAAAAAAACTTGCCAAAACGTTATTTATTCGCAAATACTTCACAAACTACATATTCGGTTTTTCTTAAAATTGCATTACATATCCAAAATTCAGAGTATCGAAAAATATTTAGATTTTAGTAAATTCTCATATTTTTTTTAATTTTCTTCAATACACATAAATTTTAATTTTCGCAAAACTCAAGAGCCGTAGTTCAAAATATACTTTTTAAATGATCAGATTCTGAATCTGAATATCGAAGTACGATTTTCCGTCAATTTTGAGAAGTTACTACTCTGCGTCTAATTTTTCTTATAAGTATAAAACTATTTACGTTTCATCTTTGCTTTTTTAATAACTTTATATCTAAATTTATAATTCGTTGCAATCAATAACCAGTTTAACAATTCGCACTTATATGAAACCAAATTACTTAATTTCAACGAAAGCGTTTATTTCAAAAATGATAAAGATATTTATTTGATAGATTCAAAAAATATTTTGAAAACTAAGAATAGTAGTTTTAGAAACTGTAACTACCCAATAAACCAAAAGATATTGTTACAATATCGAAACGATATCCCCTAGATAATATTTATTTATATATATTTTTTCGTTTTTCCAAGAAATTATGATAGCGTTTTCGCTATAGAAACTCCCTTTAATAATGATAGCAAAAGCGCCAAATTTTGGTCATGCATCGAAATAGTATTGTTATTCCAGGCGATTTCGATATCGAAAACTGTTTTATATGATATCAAAATCGGAAGCTTGAATGATGAATTAATCTACAGTAATAGCAATATAATATTTTGTTAATAATTATTTATTTTTTAAGGTTGTAGGTATTCCAAAAATTTTTAGTTTAATGCATTAAAATTTCGATATGGAATTGTGTTGTGAGAAGCTAAACTAAAGTAAATCAAAATTTTGTCGCTATAACTCACCCGTATTGTGCGTTGTCCTGACCAATATTAACAGTTTAAATTTCCAAACGATGCAAAAACGTCCAAACTCTTATAAATTTTATTTGTTTTAGTAATTTGTTGATGTTTTTTTTTTTTTTCAAAACTATACGCTACAACCGTGACGAAAATGATATCATAATCTTAATTGAATTCGATATCGTTTTGACATTTTTAAGGTGATAGCGAATTCGCTATCGTATCGTTCTTTGGTTTATTGGGTAGTTTTAAGTAAGAGAAAATATTCGCAGCGTGTTAAAGTTCCGAATATGGCAAAAAGACGTTTTTTTTGCATTTTTCGGATAGAATTTCTCAAAAACTTGATGACTTGGAAGAATTCTGAATACAGATTTAGAGCACCAAATATAATTTAAAAAGTATGAACTATGAGTCTGGATCTATGTTCCAACTAGGAATCCCAGGAATCTATATATATATATGAGTCTTGAGTTTTGCAAAATTTAAAATTCGAATTGATCAAAATTAAAAATTTTAATTTCGAATTGATCAAAATTAATAATTATTACTTTATAAAAAAATAAATAAACAAATTTCCTACTTAAAGCTAAATATTTGTCAACCCCACTCTGAATTTTGGAAATGTTATATAAGACTATATGATTTATAAACAAATATTGTTTAAGATAAATCGAAAATGTAGTTTTTGAAATATTTGTAAAAAAAAAGCGCTCTTACATTTATGCAAACTTTTTGATAAAACAATTATCTAGAAGTAGAAGATCCAATCTTTCTTTAAGATAAAATTTTTAAAAATCACTTTAAAAGTTGGAGCAGTTTAAACTTGAGTTATTTTCTCCGAGTTTTAACGAGAACTACACCGAATTGTGAAAAACTTAATTCAGCATACATATATGGCATAGGAACGTTCAACGTACGATGTGTTTATTTTCAACGAAATCCATAGTCACTTATCTGAAGATCATATCAAACATTTTTGGAATGACTTATTTATAAGAGAAATTTCGAACATTTTTGACAGCTGAGGCAAAATATTTTCAAACATTTTTTTGTATGGCATGAATATCCTTTTGTGTAGCCGATGTTTAAGAATGCTAAATCCATCGGCGTTAATCATTTATCTTTAACGGCGGTTTTAAGTATAAATCAAAATGAAAATATTTAAATAACAGTTTGTAGTTCGGTCCTTAGTGGGAAATAAATGTAAAACTTGGTGCTTTTATTATTAGTATTTTCATAGTAACTCATTTAAAAAAAACTGTTTTCGAACATTTTCACTCGATCACGAATGCCGTAATTCGGCCCGAGTTTGGACTCCTCTGAAATAGGAATTTGTATCAATTTTAAATTTATGATTGCTATTGATAAATTAATATAGAGAATTCATTAGAATCATGTCTCCAATGGGTTTTAAATTATTAGTGCAGGTCTATTTAAATTATTTAGTTTTACTATCAATTTTACACCTTAATTTCGATACTTCTGATGTCCTATTGTTTTTATATTTTGTTTAAATTCCTATTGTTTTAAATTATTTTCCTTTTAACGTAACATTGCCCTCTATTAATGTTTTTAAAATAACTAATATTTGTTTTATTTAAATGTATATTAAGTTATTTTATAATATTAATATTTGTATTCTTTTTCTTTACAGATAAACAAGCCGCTGCCGAATAATTTTAATAATTTATTAGTTATAAAAATTGTTTGTGATTCCATCAATTCTTAATTTCTTCACCATCAACATTGACAGCAGTTGAAATTAAATTTGTCATATTTATTTCAAAATGTGAAAACTTTTGAGCGAAAATTATGAAATAAAAAAAATATTAAAATAACAAAATACAGTTTTATTTTATATAAAACTTAAATTAAAAAAACATAAAAATTTTTACTGCAATTACAAGAACACGATAAAATTTTAAAATATAAAAATATATATTACAATATTACGGATTAAGGTCAAGTTACATTCAGATCAAACTATTGCACTCCCTTCGCTTAAAAGCGTCAACAAAATCCTTAGCGTCAATAAAATCCTTAGGACTCATACACTTGTTCACTCTTCTCTACATCTATCCAATATTTTATCGTTATCTTTAGTTTTATCATAAAAGTTCTCCCATGTTCGAATTTCTTCATATAATTTATTACCGGTACTATCATTATTCGAACATTGACATTGAGATATTACTTTATAATCTTTTGATAAATTTCCTTCAATAACGCCTCTGTAAATATAAAAAATGTATCATTTGTTTTAATATATTGCTAAAAATTTTAATTTATTTACCTTTTAAGTAAGTTTTTACATGACTTCAAAGCTCGTTCAGTGGGCAATTTACTTGAAAATGTACCAACAAATGCAATACCAATCGATCTATTATTGTAACCAAATGTATGATCACCCTCAATACCCCAGCCACGACCTTCATAGACATTCCCATCACAGCCAATTAGAAAATTGTAAATTATATCATTCCAACCTTCAGTTTCAATATGCAGTGTCTAAAAGAAATAATTAGAATTAATGAAATCTATACCTAATTTTACGAATCTTCTCTCCTCTGCTTTAAACTGAGTTTTTTTGGCATAACGTTTTTTAATCTACCAAAAAACTATTATGTAATGGATTTTAAAAAAGGAAAAATTCCCGGTATTGCCAATTCTTTTAAAAAGCACAGAGGTGCAAATATATTTTTTTTCCACTTGTTATCCAAAAATAACAAATGTAATTTCCTAATTGCATTTGATTTTCAGAAAATCACAAATTTAATTTAAAATTTACAAAGCAAATTCAAAAAATTATATTTGTAATTCAGAAAATAGCAATTGAAATTCAAAAACTTCATTTGTAATTCAAAAAATACGATATGCCATTAAAAAAATCACATTTGTTTTTCATAAAATCGCATTTGTTTTTTAGAAAATGCCAATTGTAATTCAGAAAATACCATTTGAAATTCAACAAAATTCCAAATGTAATTCAAAAAATATCAATTGAAATCAAAAAATACCAAATGTAATTTAAAAAAAAAACTGAAAAAAACACAAATGAAATTCAAAAACTACTAATTGAAATTCAAAAAATAACAAACGTTATTCAAAACATACCAATTATATTCAAAACATACCAAAATGTTATTAAAAAAAATAATTGAAATTAAAAAAATACCAAATTTTATTCAAAAAATACCAAATGTAATTCAAAAAATAACAAATGTAATTCAAAAAATATCAGTTGAAATTCTATTGATATTTTGATATGCGATTTTATGAAAAACAAATGCAATTATTTGAATAACATAACGTATTCTCTGAAATACATTTGGTATTATTTGAATAAAAAATGCAATTTTAAAATTACAATTGTGGTTTCTGAATTACATTTGGTATATTCTCAAAATCAAATGCAATTTTGAAATTAAAATTGGTATTTTTTTAAATTGATGTGTGATTTTCTGAACAACAAGTGGAAATTGTGTAGTTTCAACGAGGTAAAGGCTAAAGAGGATTCATAAGTGAAATGTCTGGAAATTTACACTATTGAAATTTGTATACACACTCGGTCCGTGAATTTCCTTCACGAAAGAGAAGGTGAAGGAAAATTCAAAAATTAAAAAACAGTTTTTTTTTTGTAAATACGATTTTATTAAAATTTTATTTTTCTAACTTCCTTTATCGACTCTCATTTATTGTTGAATTATGTCAGATTATCTCATTATCTAAATTAAATTTCTACAAGAAAACACAGATCTGCAAACAGGCCTAACGAAACCCCCTGGTATTATACACCAATTTGTATATAAAATTTAGAGGTACCTTCATATTTTCACTCATACGTAACTTTTGAACCGCTGGACCGATTTTGCTTATCTATTAAAAATTAGTTTGCGTTTTCGCGCCGTGATCGCCATTTCAGCAGACAAGCGGATGTCGCTAAATCGGCTTAAAATTCAATAAGGATCAAGAAAATATATACTTTATGGGGTCTTAGACATATACATATTTCGATGCATTACAAACGGAATATATACCCTAATCACATATGGTGGAGGGTATAAAACTATTAAAACTAAAGCATTTATGTGGAAATCCCGTTTTAAATCCAACATTAGTTCGAAACGCAGTGCTTAAAATCTGAGAGATTCAATATTTTAAATCTTGGGTGTTTTTAGAAAAACAAATATTAAGGAAGAAAAATTAAAAAGTCGTCAGTCTGCACACACAGAGACAAGTTTAAACGATTTCCAACTTAAGTTTACTTTAGGACGAGTTTAAATGAAATTTTTGTTTAAACTAATGAACTTTTAGGCTTCATAATTTTTATGAAACTATTTTCAAAGAAATCAAATTTTATGAAAAACTTTATTAATCTAATACAAAGTTTTAATGGAAGAATTACAGCGAAATTTCGTTAATTTAATGCAAAAATTCATTAATGTCATCATGTTGCACTGATTTCATGTCAGAAATAACCTACATATCGTCAATAAAAATACAAAAGGGCGTAGCTAACTAAATTTCCAAACCCGTTTTTATTGATGATTATGATTCATTTGGCTAAGTTACGTGACTGCACAAAATTTTGTTTAGTTGATTTAAAATGTAAAAGTTTAACAATTTTGATTTAAAATTGTGGTTTAATTAGTTTTATTTCAATATGTAAAGAACAGGGTTTAAAATTCGTTTTTGGTTTTACTAAACCAAATTTAACTGTCATTTCGAAAAACTCAGTTTAAGTGCTTTTCAAAATAAACCATACTTACTTGCATATCCCTTATTATGCCAATATTACCGGGCTGATTAGTCGAACTTGCGGTGGATGTATGAGCTTTAACAAATATTAATTAAAAACATTGGCAAAACTAAATTATCTTCAGACATAACTTACAAATAATGACTAAATCAATGGCTCCATCTATATGTAAACATTCGTTTAGAGGGTCCATGGCTAACCAACGTCTACGAGGAATAATAAGGCAAGCAGGTCTGTAAATTTCTATAAAATAAAAATAATTATGCAATGAACGACAGTAAGCAAAGTTAACATTTTTAACTGACCCCTTTTCTGTTGAGGTACTACACCATTATTGGCTTTAGTACAGTTTTGAATTTCTGAATCAGATTTATTATTTTGATTCTGTTTATCTTTTACAGTTTCGTCATTATTTCTCTCGACAACATTTATATTAAGATTACCATTAATTTTTATAGTATTACCAAATCTTACATTTGTAGAGTTTGAAATACTAATATTGCTAAAGGTGGGAGACGGTGCTAGTTGGTGTAATTGATTTTGTACACAATCCAAATTTAATACCTTATTGTAATTTGGTAATTCAGTGATGTCAGTATAGTTTTTGGATTTATTAAGATCTAACAAGATAATGAATAAATTAATATTTATCGTTGTTAATTTTAATTTAATTACGTGTGGTGGATGCTGTATAGTTTGTAGTTGTTACGCCCAATTGTTGTTCCTCGCCCGATTCAGAATCACTTGAATCTGCTATACTCGATTCGATAATAGATGATATAACTGATTCTACATCATCACAATCTTCTGGATTAACTGAGTTTATCCAGTTCTGAGCCTTTTCTTCACTTAAACGTAATCTTTCATGCGGGCTTATTGGGGACATTCTTGTAGATTCTGATAAACTAACGATACTTAAATATTTAGTTTGTTTTTCTTTATAAAATCCAAAGTCCTTTCTTGTTGATCGATCTATTAACTAATTTTTTTATCTTATCGTTAGCAGCAGCATTCAAGTAGTTGCAGCCACACGAAATATTCTTAATTTTAGCTCTGTTATTTTATTTTAATCATTCGAAATCTTTAAATTGTTTATATTTTAAAAATTTTATAAAAAGCCAACTAATTTTTGGTTAAGTAGAAATAAATCAAGAAAACAATTTAAATTCCGCAATAACTTCTTTAAAACACCAAAAAATATATTTTTTTTACGAAAATTGTGATAAAAACAAAGCAGCAAATAGGGACAGTGTTGCCAATACTTCTAAAATTAGTAGGTTACCAGTATTGGAGATATGATTGGGGAAAATACCTCTATCCAACGGCTTTTTTATAAATTATCTTGCCTGTTCTACATTACCATTCCCCAAAAAATATACGAATTCAAATATTTTGGTGTTCATGAATTTATTTTCACTATTTTGAGTTCGCACAATAGTTTTTAGGCAAAAATAAAGATTTTTTGCCGATTTTTGTAAAGTTAACCCAAATGGGGTAAAAATACTATTTTTCTAATTAATATTTAACCCATTTTTAGCCGATTTTTGTAAAATTAACCCAATGAATTTAAAAAAAAAACGACAAAAAAGTCCTATTTTCAAATTAAAAATTAAACCCTTAAACGCAAGTTAGAATAATGTTTTATGCATTAATCTGCTAGAGAATCTTCCAAAGAAGAGATTCATACCATCATCTTGGATAAGCTCCTCCTACTTTCTGAGATATGTCCATCCCGGACAGGGTTAATTTCACAAAATACGGCAAAAAGGCCTATTTTGAAATGAAACATTAACCACTTAAACGCGTGCTACAATTATGTTTTATGCATTAATCTGCTAGCGAATCTTCCAAAGAAGAGATTGATACCATAATCTTGGATAAGCTCCTCCTACTTCCTGAGATATGTCCATCCCGGACAGGGTTAATTTCACAAAATACGGCAAAAAAGGACCAATTTTGCAAATTAAAAATGCACCCCTTATGCATTAATCTGCTAGAGAATCTTCCAAAGAGGAGATTAATACCATAATCTATGATAAGCTCCTCCTACTTCCTGAGATATGTCCATCCCGGATAGGGTTAATTTCACAAAATACGGCAAAAAGGGCCTATTTTCAAATTAAAAATTAACCCCTTAAACGCGTGCTACAATTATGTTTTATGCATTAATCTGCTAGCGAATCTTCCAAAGAAGAGATTGATACCATAATCTTGGATAAGCTCCTCCTACTTCCTGAGATATGTCCATCCCGGACAGGGTTAATTTCACAAAATACGGCAAAAAAGGACCTATTTTCAAATTAAAAATTATTTTCAACTGACTTAGATTTTGAGTTAGTTTTTCTTTCTGTTATCACACTTGGAGCACTCATTCGCTAATAGTGTGAAAAAAAAAATTTAAAAATTCAAGACTACAAATACAGGATTTAGTTTGATTTAGTTCCTGTATTTGCAGTTTTGCATTATTTTAATTTTTTCTTTCACATTATAATACCTAGAAAGTGTTAAATTAATAAACAAAATATGAAATTTTTAACGAAATAAAAGCTCTGTTGGACGTACGTTAACGCGGGTAGCCTATTTTACCATAACGCGTTTTTATTGTCAAATTTGTGTGTAAAATGTTGCAGTTTCGGGTAAATTGGAACCCGCAGTAACGACGTCGAACAGACCTAAAATAAATCTGGTGATTAAAAAACAGTGATGTCACTTTCGATCGATATCAAAAATTTGTATGTCATTATTTAAACAAATTCGAAAGTAAAATAATAAAAAAAAAATAAAATTCTATAATGTTTTAGAAATAAACTAGTTATTTAATTGAACTAAGTTGATAGAATTTCGAAATTATTGATTAGTGTCGAAACAAGGCCTAAAATGTGCCATTAGAAAGGCGCGCAAATTCAAAACTTTTTACTAGTAATATTAACCCTCTAATGCCCGAATTTTGTTTTGCAACGAAATTCATACCATGTATTCGTCTCGCAAAAAAAATAATAATTTCTCTTAAAAAAATGTTTTTCGCTGACTACTTTCGGCGATATGAGCAAAAATAATTTAAAATTTATCTCGAAAACTAATGCAAGTAAAACAAAAGTTTGTACCAAAAATTATTGCTCTTACCAAGACATAACCACAATCCAAAAATAAACTTTTTTGTGCTTCTTTTTAAGAAGATATGGCGATTTTCGCTTTTTGCAAAATGCGAAATAGGGCGAAAAAGTATCTTAATATTATTTGTTCAAACTTTAGACTTTTGCTACTATTACTGATTGTCTTCTCTATACCAAATTTCAAAACGATCCGTCCATTACTTTATAAGTTAAGACAATTTCTTTTACAGATATCCTGATAAAATCCTGTTCGTCCTTGAAGAAAAATAAGGACTGATTACACAGGCCTACAATGATTTTGGTGCCGCTAAAAATAAAACAGATTTCAAGTACGTTCGGTACCCTGATAAAAAATTGATACTTACTTTTTTACTGCTACGTGTAGTTTTCGAGATTTCGCAAGGATCAACGTATGTCTTCTTCACTGCATCTGTTATAGGTTTTCTAAACTTTTTTACTACATATTCACCACAAATATAACAAAATGTATTTGGATTATTTACACAACACCATCTCGACGACGGCATATCGATATTATCATTTAATCAAAGAAATTAATTGACTATAATGACATTAAGTATAATAAAATACATTTTTTAGGTTATGACCGATCGATACAAACCTGAACGTAGCTTCGCGATTTTGACAGCTAACCATGACGTCTTGCGGACTAATTAACCAAATTATAACATAGAATTAGCGACACCAAACAAAACATTTTTTTTTTTTTGTAGGCCTGTGTTATTAAAGGTAATACTTCAATCTTACTTATACTTAATTTTCAAGAGTTTTAAATCAACTTAAATAAGTGTTTTAGTTGTTGAAAATCTCAGTTAATTAAAAAATAATTATTTTTTGAATTTTTACAAAATTTGAACTTTAAAGCTTTCTCGCGTTTCAACAGTTCACTGAATACGAACAGTTTCTTCGCAAAACTTTTAGCTAATTCACTTTTATATCGAACTATATCAATTTCTAAGTATAAAACACTCATTCGAAGCATTTGGGTTCAATTTTATAAACGATGACAAATGTCATCGTTAGGCGTTAGAGGGTTAATAGATGGTTTTTGATAACAACAAGTTTTTAATAAAGTATTTAAAGTTGTTTCGTTATTGGCATTTAAAGGTTAAATATTAGTATAATAAATTAGTATAATAAATAAATATTAATATATTAGTAAGGGATTTTATGGTTAATGTTTGCCAACCATGATTTTTAAACTTAATTTTTTATTAAAATTTACAAATTTTATGTTATGTATAGTAAAATGTATTGAAATTTTTAGCTTGAGAGAAACCTATTTTTCAAATGCACCTTTGAATGACTTTCGAAGTTTCAAGAAACATATAAACAAGTTATGTAGAAATTTTATTTTAATAAAAAAAAAAATAAACTTAACGCAATATTTTATAAATTTAACGGCATGTTTTTTTAATTATGACGGCTTATTTTACTGATTTTGGAGTTTTTTTTTAAAGAGCTTAAAACTTTGTGTTTAGATCTTATTTTCTTCTAAAATAGTGGTTTGAAGAGTTATTTTTCTTCGCTGTCATCTTCGCTTAAATCTTCATCAATACTTTTGTTATAAAAGTGTTTCCAAGTTTGAATTTCTTCGTATAATTTACTACCAGGGCTTTCCGTTGTTGAACATTGTCGGTGTCCTAGAAGTTTATAATCTTTGGATATATGACCTTCATCTACTGCTCTATAATTAAATTAATAAAAACAAATTTAAACTATTTAAGGATTTACACGCCGGCTAGCCTTATCGATTATTACCCAAAATTGGGGATATGTATTGACAAATTCATATACACAATACTAGGAAATAGTAGGGACATTATATTTTAACTTACTTTCGAAGTAGATCTTTGCATGCTTTTAAAGCTTGCTCTGTTGGTAATGTTTTCATAAAGCAACCAATAAATGAAACTCCAATAGATATACTATTATAGCCAAAACAATGAGCACCTTCAATGCCCCAACCACGTCCTTCGTAAATAATGCCATCTCCACCAATAAGAAAATTATAGGCTATTTCGTTCCAACCATAAGTATCAATATGGTATTCCTAAAGAAAAACAAATTTATTTTATTTTTTTTAAAGCATTATTTACTTTGTGCCAATCATTCAATCGTCTTGTAAAGGGTGTTTTTATAGAGGTATAGAACTTTGAAATGGAATAAAACAAAGATGAATTTTTTAAATTGACGTGAAATTTAATTTATTCGAAAGATAATCTTCTGGCATTATTATTTAAATATTCTGGCATTTGACCGCCACTGCTGGCTCGGGCGTAGTCTAATCTGGAGGTTCAATTTTCGATGAATTTTTCCAACATTTGTGTCCGTATATTGGCAATAACGCGGCAAATGTTGTCCTCCAAGTGGTCAATGGTTTCGGGCTTATAGGCGTAGACTAGCGACTTCACATATCCCCACAGAAAATAGTCCAGCGGAGTTAACGTATTTCGAACAGAACCATGATTTTAAAAATAAATTTGCACAATTTGGAAGCGTTGTTCAGGCGTCAGTCTATTCATGTTGAAATGCCAAACCAAACTAAACATAAATCACTTGATAGCTGGCAAAATGGTTAAAAAAGTGTTGTCAACTTAAAGTTATATACCTGCATAAAAAACACACTTTATTTAAATAAATAAAATATGAAAAAAACCAGGCACCGTAGTTATATTTCCACTTATCATAAAAGTCACATGCAAAAGCTATTTTTTGAGCAAAAATAAAAGTAATTTTTTGATTTTTTGGGCAAAAATAAGTTATTTTTGATTTTTATTTTTTAAGCAACTTTTTTCTCTCCTTTTTCCAAAATTATAGCAATTAAAGATTGCACGAAGGTAATTTTAGAGGGATTCCTCACATTTTTATGCGTTTAATATGAGATTTTTAAATTTTGCTCGAAAAAATAAAAGTAAAAAAATAACTTATTAGTGCTAGAAAAAACAAAAGTTAAACAATAACTTTTATATTTGCTAGAAAATACAAAAATAAAAATTTCAAAAAGCAGAGTATTTTATGAAAGACTTCTCCACAAGGATCAATATGGTATACTTGAATCAGTTGTCCTACATTTGACTCTATATGCTTTTTTTCGAGTTCAAGATGCCTTAGGGATCCCATGCACGCGTTCTCCTTTACAGAAATATGCAAAGGAGGAATACCCAGCATGACTCCAATGGCATCAGTCGGACATGATTTTGAGGCACCAGTGATACCAATACATGCCAGTCGATAAATCCTCTTAAGAGTCATCTGAGCCCCGAGTTGTTCAACCTTTGTCCACCACGCCAAAGAGGCGTATGTGACCATCGGTTTCACAATGGTGTTAAAAGACCAGTAGACCATTTGAGGTCTAAGGCCCCAGGTCTTGCCAAAGAGCCTCTGGCAGGCAAACATTGCCCTAGTGGCCCTTTTAGAGATCATATCAAGGTGCTCATTCCAATTCAGAGACCTATCCAATATAACCCCCAAGTACTTAACAAGGGCTTAACCATAGATATGAATGTCAAATTTATATGAAAATAACTGTGGTTAAAGTTAAACTGATATTATTTTTTAGAAAAGTTACACGCCCTCAATGTAATAAAAATTGAGTTATGACCTTTTAACATTAAGGCCGATTTTCATTAAACTTAGTTTAACGCAGTTTACAACTGAAATACCGCTTTTGAAATGTAATACATGAGGAATTTCAAGCATTTTCGACACTTTTAGGCAAAATATTTTCCAATTTTTTTTTGTATGACATGAATGACCTTTTGTGTATGTATTAACCGACATTTAATCATACTAAATCCATCAACGTTAATCAATTATCTATAATGGCGCAAAAATGGCGGTTTTAAGTTTAAATCAAATTAAAAATATTAAATTTACAGTTCTTGATTGGATAAATATTAGTTATATAAGAATAACGAAAATAAATCTGTTGAATTTACAAATATTTAGTTGTATTTGAGCTAAATTTTAGTTAATTGAAAGTAACAAAATAATCTGCTAAATTCAGCAAAAACATTTACTAAATATTAGTAGACAAAAAAAGCATTTAAAAATGTGAAATTTTAAGTTGTTTTTATTTTTTTGTTAATGCGAATAAAAGTTTCCACTTATGAAATCAGCAATCTACAATTTTTTAGCAAAAGTTTCGGTTGATTTTAGCAAAACAAACTGTTATTTTCATTCTACTAAATTTGAGATAAATATAGCAAACATTTTGTTAATATTACAGTTTTTGTTTGCTATTTTGAGTCTACAAGTATTAAGTAAAAGTTTTTGCTAATTTTACAGCGTAAAATTATATTTTCAATTAACTAAAATTCACATCGAATATAACTAAAATTTTGTAAAGTTAACAGATTTATTTTTGCTGTTCCGATTTTATTAATATTTAGGAAAAAAATCTGCTAAATTTAGCAGTTTTCTCTTCTACGTCATTTTTAGCTAGTTTTTAGTAGCTTTTTCTGCAATTTTTAAAGGTTTATTTCTAGGAGTGTAAAACTGTATACAATTATACAATTTTTTTCAATGCTGTTCTTTAAACAGAATTCCATAACCTTAACAAAACCCATATGGAAAAAACTGCTAAAGTTTCACTTGTAAACCACCATACAATTACAAATTACTTTTTTAGTGAATGTATATCTCTTTGACGATTTATCTTCACTTTGACGATTTTTAGTAGCCAAAATAACTAAATGATGATTGGACGATTTTTGCTTTCAAAATGACGATTTTTTTGACAAAAGTTTAATGTTATTTTTAAAAAATCACCGGATCTAATTATGGATTTTTATTACATATTTCATTAAATTAAAAAACAAATATTTCTATCTAACAAGGAAACTACATAGTGGTGAATACTCGAATTTGAATGAATCTTGGATATGTTGTTAAGGACAAGCAAATATTAATAATACAACTACATAAGTTTCAAGTTAATTTTACAAATTTCATGATAAATATATAAATTTTTTTCGAAATTTTTACTAGGCTTGTATATATTTTAAATTTGAAAATATTTCACTAGACCTTTGTAAAACTTACTTACAACTTATGCAGTTGTATAATTACTAATAACTTCGATAATATTCCCCCAGTAGACACTTATTTTTTTATAGATACGCAATCTCAAGATCAGAGATAAAAAGTGGGGTCAAAAATTACAAAAAATTACGTTTTTTAATATATCGCACACCTAGTACAAAAGTGACTCAACTCAAAATTTTTCATTTTTCAGAAATCGAAAAAAAATATTTGCAATTTTATACCAATTGGAACATAAAGAAAGATATAACTGTTCTTTAGGATATTGTGCATAGTTTAAGCATATAAAACCGAAAAATTAAAATTTTGAGTTGAGTCACTTTTGAACTGGGTGTGCGATATGACTTACATTAGTTATTAAACTATATGCAAATTTAGTATCAAATGAAAGGTATTTTGAAGATTCATTCTCTGTTATGTAAAACATGTCCGTGCATATCCAAACATTTTTGTTATTCAAAAAACAACTTTTTCGGATACCACATTTGTATGGGTCATTTTGTTCAAACTTTCGAAGTTTTTTAAATAGGGGGTTTGCATTTGAGTTCAAATTAACATGTAATAATCCTTATTTAATTTTATGAATGGATTGTGTAGTCTTTTTTCAGTTTTCGTAATCGGCTTTAAAATGAATTTTCCCGAAGATCTTTTATAACCCCAAATAATTGTATTTAGAAAAATCAAAACCGAATGACATGAAATACTCAAAAAATTCAAAATTGTAGAGCGCCTTTGAACTTGATAATAAATTTTAATTCGTTAATGGATGTCCAAATTTAACAATTAAAGAAAATAACATTGTTAAAGAACTTCCAAATTTTTTAAAAGAATTTAAGATTTAAAAATTGTGCTACTGAAATGTTGTTCACAGAATTATGTAGAATGAACTAAGAGCTTAAGTGGTACACTCAAACAAATAAGTCAGTAAAGTCAGCAAAAAATTTTGCTAATCAATTTCTTGGCAAGCCGGAATCTACGCAATATTTGAGTTTATTAGATCAACAATTTATATAAATACACATTGTTGGCGTCCTTATGTATGAAAAATATATAAAAAATAATCTTCCATGGTTGATTTTTTATATGGCTTACAAGAGTTGTACTTTTTAGTATCATTTTCCTCGGCCCTACTACATCTTGATATGCCGCGACATCTACTTCATTCTGCGTATATGTTTAAATCTGGTTTTCATCCACACTATGAATATGCACAATTTTTTTTAACAAAATGATTTAGTAAAACATTATTAAAATATTAGTAAAACATTAGTTCAAAACTGTGCTGAATAAGTATAACTAAATTTTAGATGAAAATACAATTTCAGCAAAAAATTTGCTGAGAAATAGTATACTTTATTTACAAGACGATTTACTAATTTTTTTTACTAACTTATTTTTTTAGTGTTAAGTGTCATCGTTGTATAATATCATGGTTTTTGAAGTTTAAACCATAGAAAAGTGCAAAAAATCGTGTTATATTACAACGAGTGCATGTTATCACTTAAAATGTGAATTACGTAATTGTCTTTTATTATTATTTTTTATTAAAACTTTATCTTTATGTTGATGACACGTTATTGACGATTTTTTAAAGCATGATGACGATTTTGACGATTTTTTCAACACTGGTTTCAAAAGGAGTCGAACATTTTTAAATTACTCATATAAACTTGGTAATGACTGGCGATGCTCTCTTTCGGTTTAAGTAAAAAAAATTTAACTGACATTTTAAAAACCCAGCCTAAGTCATCGGTATACACTTTTTTGTATAATATATTTAGATTTTAAATATATTTCAGGACTCAATATACTTGCCTGTATATCTTTTATCAATTCAATAGTTTCTGATTGATCTGCAGAACTTGCTGTGGCAGTATGTGCTTTAAGTAAACAAAAGATATACAATCAAAAGTTAAAACATCCAAAATTAAAAAAAAAAAAACTTACAAATTAAAACTACTTTAACTGGTTCTTCTATTAAGTCATATTGCTCCTTAGGTATTCTGGTGGACCAAGATTTACGTGGCATTATATGTAATCCTGCAAAGCGTTAATAATGTAAAATAAGTCAAATAAACAACAATATACAACAAATTTAGGGACATCGGTTGTATCCCGAATGAAACCAACGAGAAATGCAAGTAAACTATCAGTAGATCAAACCCCCCAAAGGGTTTTGAAAACTTAGCTCGGATTCCATTTGTATGGCCTTTTGAAATTGTTCTTTTTTAAAGTACATTTTTCGATTTACATACTGCAATAAAATAAACAACCCAGGGTGAAAATAGGATCGTATATGTATATTAGAGCGGCAAAAAATCGGATAGATTTAAACCGTGGCGCCCGCTACTATACAGAAAAAACTAAAAACGGGTTTTAATTAAAAATTTTATTGAATCAATTAATATTTTAATTGATTTTGCACCTACCACTGAAATGATAGTATTAACTAAAAAAATTTGCAGACTGTTTATTAAAACTCTTTCAATTAAAATAATAAGAATATCAATTAAAAGAGTTATTGTTTTTCTTTACATCCTTAATTAAAAAGTTTAGTTAAATTGATTAAAACTTTAATTGAAACTTGAGAAGAAAACAATGGTAGTTTTAATTGAAAACTCGTATTTTTTTATTTTTGTTATATGCCCCCCATTAAATAAAAAATGAAATGTAGGTTTGTAAATTAAATAGACATTTCATTTATAATAAAATTAAAGCTTTTTAATATAAAAATGTATTATAAGAAAACAAATAAAAGTAAAGACAAAATTTTTGTTTTGCTTGCCTTGAACTTTTTCTTGTAATTGAATTGCTTTCAAAAAAAATCACACTCAACTTTAAAATGATAGTTTAATGACACTTATAATTATTGAAAATTTAATTATTTACAAAAATAATAGTTTAATTGTCCTTTTTCGGTAAGGTTTATTAAAATCCACATGTGCACTTTTATTACCACAGATAAAACCCGAAACTAAATCAAGTTTTCGTGCGTACACGAATATCTCAACAAAAAGAGTGTTGCAAACTCTAGTGAAATAACTACGATTTTGCGTGTATTTGAAATCGGTAAACTATTCAACTTATTAAAAGTTAATCATTTGCGATTTTTTTTCTTTTTATTTACAAATTAAATAATATATTGATATAATTAAACCTTTGTTTGAGTATTTAATCTAAATAAAATAAAAAAAAAAATAGTTTGCCAAATTTTTAAAAATTTTGTTTACATGTTGTCAACACTGTATGGATATATTAGAAAATTCAATAAATTTTTTAATTGAATCAATTAAAAAAATTGTTTAAATTGCCATTGATATTCAAACAATCGATTAATTAGATATTTTTGGCACATAATTTTTTCTGTGTAAAGTTTAAGATTTTTGAACACTTTTCTTAAATTTCTTTAATAAAAATATGTCTTTTTATAAATTTTGGTATGCTGGACCCGACTATTTTAAAATTTTTGAAATCGAACTAACGGTTTTCGAGATATTGCGATTTGATTTTCACGAAAAATTTTGTCTTTTTCCTCTATTCTAGAAATTTTTGAAAAATGATCTTAGAATTTTTTGTTTTTGCACTGAAATAGCATACAAAATATGCTTTCATCTGATTATAATTATGTCTGACATTAGAAATAATGTATCACAAAATATATTTTTTAAAATTAGTTTTATTTTTTTTTTCATATATCAGAATCTTCGTTGGCAGGTCGCAACGGGTTAAGTTATCCTTTTTTTCATAAATTTGCACCTCATAACTATTGAACCTAGTGCTACAACTATCAAAACAATAATTAATGAAAATCGAAAGTTAAAGTAAATATTTCTTCAATAATCATGTCTATAAAATTTAAAAGTATAACTATTTTACTATGTTAATTTTCTGTTTTTCCGATATATTTTTAGGTTAATTTACACGTTATCCTTCAATCAATATTGACATAAATATGCTCAAATGAAAATTAGTTTTGTCTAATTTGCTAGTGCAAAATAAAAAAATTTATGATAATTTTAAAACATTTGTAGAATTAAAAACTCCAGTTTTAGTAAAAATTATGTCGCAATATCTCGCGAACCGTTAGACCGATTTCAAAAATGTCGCAAGACATATTTTTATTAAAGACCTAGTTCAACAATAATCGCAACAATAATTGATAAAAATCGAAAGTTGAAAAAACGCCGCTCTAATGTTGTTATATAGGCTATCACGTGATCATAGGTCTGTCTGGGTACTTTTCCAGTAGCAAATACTCAGTAAGACCAATTTTACTCTGTCGGCTGAAAATATCTCAAAAAGTACGCAGACAGTATCCAGTGAAATGTTGCAAGAAAACAGCTGATCGGTGTGTAAACAATTGAAATAACAAAGCAAAAGAATTTTAGCATATGTGGTATTAATCTGGTAGAGAATCTTCCAAAGAAGAGATTGATACCAAAATCTTGGATAAGCTCATCCTACTTCCTTAGATATGTCCATCCCACACATTGTTACTTTCGCAAAATAGGCCTATTTTGAAATTAAAAAGTAACCCCTTAAATCCCACCCACAATTATGATTGATTCATTAATCTGCTAGAGAATCTTCCAAAGAAGAGATTGATACCATAATCGTGGATAAGCTCCTCCTTCTTCCTTAGATATGTCCATCCCACACATAGTTACTTTCACAAAATACGGCAAAAAAGGCCTATGTTGATATTAAAAATTAACCCCTTAAACCCCACCCACAAATATGATTGTGGTATTAATCTGGTAGAGAATCTTCCAAAGAAGAGATTGATACCAAAATCTTGGATAAGCTCCTCCTATTTCCTTAGATATGTCCATCCCACACATTGTTACTTTTGCAAAATAGGACTATTTTGAAATTAACCCCTTAAATCCCACCCACAATTATGATTGATGCATTAATCTGCTAGAGAATCTTCCAAAGAAGAGATTGATACCATATTTTCATTTTCATTTCACAAAAATTATTTCATTCAAACAGTAAATAAAAACAGCTGTTTAAACTAGTTGCAAAATCTGTCAAAAAAATCTCTTTTTGGCTCTCTCGCTGCAAGAGATTTGGAGTACGCAGACAACATTTTGCAAGATTTTGCACAAAATGATGCAAAATATGTGTACGCAGACAGACCTCATATATCTTTATAGCTGATTATATATTACCATATATACTTCAATATAAATCCATATAGTCTCATATATGACCACATATGATCGGATATGAGCATATATAAATCATATAACAGCGTATATGAACATACATACACTGAAAAAATCCATACATTGCACGAAATATTTCGTTATTTCGTACCACGAAAATCTTTCGTAAAATGTACAAAATTTATGTGTGCATTTTTCGAATTTATTTTCATGTTTTTCGAAAGAATTTTCTTATTTCGCTCCACGAAAATCTTTCATAAAATATACAAAATTCAGAAATTTTTGTGTGCATTTTACAAAATATTTTTTATATTTTACGATAAAGTTTCGTTGTTTCGCACTACGAAAATCTTTCGTAAAATACACGAAATTACGAAATTTTGTTCACATTTTAAGAATTTATTTTTGTATATTTTATGAAAGAATATGTTCCCTTTGCTTTATTATGAAACAATTTTGTAAAATGAAGTAAAGTTTTTTATATTTAACAATATGTTCTTAGTTTTGCAAATAAAATGTTATCGCTCATTTACCGAGTAAAAACGTTTGCATTTAATAATACATAATTTTGTATACTCGCATAAGTTTTTGTCTGCCAGAGTATTTAATCGGACATACTTAATTACATAAATTCATATATTTTCATTAATTTCGTCCAAAAATTTTATTATGATGTCATCGTATCTCGATAATATAATATTGTATATATCATTTAGAATGAGATAAAACTAATCCAATTAAATATGACGTTATATATACTACGTAGGCATTGCAAAATACAAAATAATAAAGGGTCCGCCATCTAACGTTTTTTTTTCAACTAGTGCTTATTTAGTGAATGGTAACACTTAGCTCATGTCTGATTTGACAGGTAATTAGTTTTATCCTTCCGCTGAACGAATATGGTCCGTATGTTCGTTATCTTGTGAAAAAAGTGAAAGAAACTGGCATCCTCATCGATAAACCAAAGCGTGAAAAGCCAAAAACAGTGCGTACACCCGAGAATATTGCTGCTGTGGCAGAAAGTTATTGAAATAGTGTTTTAAATAATATTTGATCTTGTATCAACATGTTTGTGTAGCAATTATGTTTTTGATTATTAATCAATTGTATTTTGTTTTATTGTTACACACTTGAATAAAAATTTTTAACTTAAAAGGTTATGGGCCCAGGAAGCTCTGATAAAAATAAATAAATAATTTTCAAAAGAAGAAAATTTTTTCAAGAAACTTCAAAGAAAAAAAATTAGGAAAATTTTTGAAATTATCAAGAGTATACAGTTTAATTTTTTCAAGAGATGTTAGATTTAGTGAAGAAATTATACACTGTGATGATCAAGATGCCAAGATACAGTGTGATGATCAAGATGCCAAGACTAGTCTATATGAAAATAACATAGATGTTCAAGATGCTAACATTAATTCAACAAAGAACAACACAATCGTAAAATTACAATTTAAAGATGTTGAGAAACCTGTAAAAGTGGTTAAGGACGAAGAACCTAGTACATCAAGTAGTAATCAAGATGCCGTAGTTGATGAAAATCAAGAAGCCGTGGTGGATAATAATCAAGATGCCGTTGATGAGGATAATCAAGATGCCGTAGATAATGATGATATGTTTAACGAATCAAATCAAGATGAATGTTCAGACGCAAGTGATTTTTATGGATTTGAATCAAACAAGCGAGGGCGATCGTTAAGTGATGAGGAAGAAGAGCCAATGAGTAAGCGGTTAAGAGATCGTACTTTAATACATAATTCCAAATTTGATGATTATGTTATGGCCGCTCATGATTTCGTAAGTCAAGTCGAAACTCCAGCCACCTATGCAGAAGCAGTTAAAAGTAAAGAAAATGTTCAATGGTTGAAAGCAATGAATTCCGAACTGACGTCTTTACAAGAAAATCAAACGTGGGAAATGGTAGATCTTCCAAAAGGCTCAAAAGCACTTCCGTCAAAGTGGGTATACAAAACAAAAATGAATTCTGATGGAAGTATAGATAAATATAAGGCAAGGCTAGTCATAAAAGGATTCAAACAGAGAAAAGGAGTTGACTATGATCAAACATTTAGTCCAGTGGCGAAAATGTCTTCCATAAGGTCACTTATAAGTATAGCTGCTACTGAAGGGTTATATTTAGCTCAGTTTGACGTATCCACAGCATTTTTGTATGGTGAGTTGGAAGAAACCATATTTATGAAACAGCCAGAAGGTTTCAGTGATGAAACAAATAAAGTATGCCGGTTAAAAAGAAGTTTACATGGATTAAAGCAAGCTCCTAGATGTTGGAACGCTCGTATGGGTAACTATTTACAAAAGCTTGGCTTTAAGACAAGTTCAGCTGATAATTGCATGTTCATGAGAGAGAAGAATAAACGTAAATTAATACTTGCTCTATATGTGGATGATGGATTAATTGCTGCAACTGATCCTACCGATTTAGAAGATTTTTTGGAGGAATTAAGAAAAGAATTCAAAATCGTAAGTAAAGATGCTTCATATTTTCTTGGTTTGGAAATAGAAGAAAATGCTAAACACGTAAAGATATGCCAGAAATCATATGCTAAAAAAGTGCTCGAAAGATTTAATTTTTCGGAATGTCGCGCAGTATCAACTCCAATGGAAAAGGTTACAACTGCTACAAATGCTAAAGAAGTGAACAGTGATTTTCCATATAGACAAGCTATAGGTGCTCTGATGTATCTAATGCTAGGAACTAGGCCAGATTTGGCATACAGCGTAGGTTTTTTGTCAAGAAGCCTAGAAAATCCTACCGTTGAAGATGTCCAACGCGTTAAGAGAGTGTTTAGATATATAGCTGGAACGCTAAATGTTGGCATTATTTATAATAAACAAGGACCAAAAACACTGGAGTGTTATAGTGATGCTGACTTTGGTGGATGTATAACATCAGGACGTTCTACATCTGGTGTTGTAGTATCATATGCCGGTGGTGCCATATCATGGTTAAGCCAAAGACAACCTATGGTATCGACATCAACTACAGAAGCTGAAATTGTTGCTGCCAACGAAGCTGCAAAAGAAATAATATGGCTAAAACGTCTTTACAAAGATATTATCGATTATAATGATACACCAATTATTCAAATTGATAATACTGCTGCAATTCGCTTATCTCAAAATCCAGAATTTCAAAAAAGGACGAAGCATATAGCATTAAAACATTTCTTCATAAGGGAAAAAGTAACTGAGGGTCAAATTCAAGTTCAACAAGTTTCTACTGAAGATCAGTTAGCAGACATGATGACAAAACCTTTGGCGAAAATCCGTTTGAAAAATTTATGTAGTCGATTAAATATTATTTGAAACAGGTGAAAGTATTGAAATAGTGTTTTAAATAATATTTGATCTTGTATCAACATGTTTGTGTAGCAATTATGTTTTTGATTATTAATCAATTGTATTTTGTTTTATTGTTACACACTTGAATAAAAACTTTTAACTTAAAAAAAGTGTGCGTGAAACGCCATCAACATCAATTCACCGTCGTTCTCAACAATTGAACATTTCGGAGACATCATTGAGACGAATTTTGCATAAAGACCTTGGTATGACGCCATACAAAGTCCAATTGGTTCAGGAGTTCAAAAAAAAGTTATTTGGCGGACCCTTTATATAATAGATATTATATCATATTTAATTCTTATCTCATTTTATTGTGTAATTTTATATGAGGGCTTTTGACAAAACTACTTAAGTCGAAGAAAATTTACCCCAATTTTTGTATTTTGAATACTCATATTGATTACTTTCTGGTTCCTAATTTGCTACACATTATACACAAAAGATGTAGGAACCCTAAAAATAGAATTTGTTTCAATTGTAACATTAGGAGTTTTTAATTTAGTGTTGGATTATTTTCAATGTAAAAATGTAAAAAGCTAACTTAAGTTTAAACGTTTTTTCCGTGGTTGTTGTTCAATGTTGTAAGTTATTAAATTCCATAAAATCTTCATTAGGTTTTTCAAAGTTTATTTCTCAAACAACTTATTTTTTTAGGTAATTTCAAGAGAATTTTAGGAATAAAATAAAATTTCCATCTGGAAAGGAATTTGCTACAAATTATATATAAAGTCGAAAACTTTTTGCAAATGTCAAAGATCTGAAAGGATTAATAACGTTGAAGGAAACACCGTATTTGACAATAATTTTTTCTGCAAATATTTCCGATTTTAATGAAGTTTTAAATTCAGAAACCGTATAAAACTATAGCTTATTTTGTATATATTTGTATCAGTTCAGATATAAATTTATACACAAAAGATGTAGGAACCCTAAAAATAGAATTTGTTTCAATTGTAACATTAGGAGTTTTTAATTTAGTGTTGGATTATTTTCAATGTAAAAATGTAAAAAGCTAACTTAAGTTTAAACGTTTTTTCCGTGTTTGTTGTTCAATGTTGTAAGTTATTAAATTCCATAAAATCTTCATTAGGTTTTTCAAAGTTTATTTCTCAAACAACTTATTTTTTTAGGTAATTTCAAGAGAATTTTAGGAATAAAATAAAATTTCCATCTGGAAAGGAATTTGCTACAAATTATATATAAAGTCGAAAACTTTTTGCAAATGTCAAAGATCTGAAAGGATTAATAACGTTGAAGGAAACACCGTATTTGACAATAATTTTTTCTGCAAATATTTCCGATTTTAATGAAGTTTTAAATTCAGAAACCGTATAAATCTATAGCTTATTTTGTATATATTTGTATCAGTTCAGATATAAATTTATACCACTATGTAAAATCGGATTAAATAGTATCGCGCCATTATTCAGATGTAATTTAATCTAATATTATCAATCTAATATTAAACTAATGCAATATCATATAAGTGTATTTATCGGATAAAACTGTATGAAGATTCATATTAAGTTACGTATGATTATATATTAATGTTTTCATAATGATTAATGGTGAAAAGGAACTTAAAACTAAAATTGAATGAAATCGGTTTTAAATATAAATTTTAATTCCCAATACTGGAGTACTATACGCAACCGATTGGTTTTCTTCGTCTCTATTTTGCACCTGAATATTTTTAGATAATTCTATTACTTTTTTCTTGAATCCAATCTGTAGTGCAGAGTAATCCAGTATTGAACCTTTAATCTTTGTTTTGTTTTTAATAAATTATGTTTTTACAGAGTTAAAAAAAAAATGTTAGCTTAAAGAAATGTTTTCATAAAAGCTCTATTTGGATTCTTTTTATAAATCATTTTAATTTATAAGATTTACCTTATTGTTAAAGATATTTTTATACAAAAAATTTGTATTTTATAAAATATAGAATTTTGATAAAAAAAAAAATACCTTTAAAATTACTATTTTAATAAATTTTTTGTAAGTATTATTATGGTATCCCATCCAGCAAAACATGGATACTTTTTTGAGGGTTCATATTCTATGAGTCGAAAATCAATCAAATAAAACACAATTTTTTTATATTTAAAAATTTTGTTGTCACAAATTACCCAATTTTTGGAAGAAAATATGAGCAT
Organism: Delia radicum; assembly: GCA_021234595.1. NCBI lineage: Eukaryota > Metazoa > Arthropoda > Insecta > Diptera > Anthomyiidae > Delia > Delia radicum. The sequence goes on from CM037852.1 coordinate 190,116,131, forward strand.
TCTAATAAGACACAAAAATTAAAGAAAATTGTTAAATCCTAAAAACGGTTCAGAATTAACACACAATTGTAATAAAATTTGAATATTTTGTGAAGGCTTCGAAAAAAAGATTAATTTTTGAGCCAATCGACTTTTTTAAATATCTTTTTTGAGTAATTTTTGAATTAAAAAATGTGGTTCTTTTGAATGAACCACTTTTATACAAAATTTTAAAATTTTAATAATATATTTTGAGACCATTTCTGATTAATTTTTGAGCTTCTTTTCAGGCTGTGTAGTTATTTTTATTAAGGAATTTTTATTTGTTAAAAATACTTTCTAAAAGTACTTTATTAAAGGTAGTACTTTCCTTTTTAAAAAAATAAGCCTTTAAAAGAAATTTAAAAATTTAAGGGGTTTGAAAGGTTTGAGAGGATAATGAATCTTTAAGATTTAAGAGATAAAGTAGTATAATACTACATTTACATTAACGAGTATTAGTTTATGAAAACTTTTTTTATTTACTTATAAAATTCTGCAGAAATGTTGAACAAAAAAAAAAACAGAAGTTTACAAAAACTACAAGTTTTTTGGTTGTAGTGCAAATCGTGCACTGGTTGTAGTCCAAATATTGTTTAATCCAGATAATAAAAAATTTTAGTTTATAATATACTAAACAAATAAGAAAGATTTTGGTTATTTTCGTAAAATTAGTCAATGCTTGCCTAAACTTAATTTTGTATAATATACGAAATATTCGTATATATTACACTGCAGGCACACGATCAAGATTTTCTTGATAGTCTTTTACATATACTGTTTGTCAAAATATGTAAAAATTGACAGCTGTGACGTAGGCTGCACGCAAGTTGAAAGCAATTTCAATATTTGTGAAAGGAAAAACAAAAATAATTTCAAAAGAATTGTAATCAGCTGTTTTCTTGAACGTAAATTGATACACTCCACTTGAAAGAGAAATCTGAAGCAAGTTCGTTTCAATTTTAAAAAGTGTGAGTGTATTGGTAAAAAAGTGTGAGTGTATTAAAACTTGATAGGCAAAACTTGATCGTGTGACCATGAAGTTACGAAAAAAATAACTACGAAAGTTTTTTAAAATGTTGCATTGATTTTTTTCAGTGTATATAGTCATATAAGATCTTGCCATTTTTGGGCATATGTGAGACCATTTTTGGTCATATACTGAACTGTATATAGTCATATATATTCAGCTAACCAATACATAATCACATATAAGCCCATATATGAACTTCATTTTGTAGAGTTGTCCCCAAAACTCACAACTGAGACAGTTCTTTTTTTACAGAAACAATAAATAGGACAACATTAAAAAAATCCAATCCAAAAATACTATTTTTTTTAATACACACAGAGAAAAATATAGCTATTTGCCAACTGAAATTCTGTTAATACCACTCAAATTCGGTTATTTTGAATGTCAGTCGGTTGGTACAACTTAACATTAGTTTGCACAACAAAGTTCGGTTAATTCAAATGAATTTTAGTTGCAACACCCAAAATATTCAGAAATCCAATGTAAATATCGTTGCATTAGCTGAATTTATTAGTTGATACCATTAAAATACACTTTTCAATTCGGTTGGCACTTTATTTTTCTGTGTGTATGAACTAGAGATGGGCGCGTGTTGGATTTTTTCAACACGACACGACACGAACACGAAACCCAAGATGTCAAGCACGAACGAAACACGCACGGCAAAAAATTTCAAAACACGAGACCAACCGACACGCACGAAACTAAATTCAATAAACAAAATTTGCAACTAAAAATTTAATTTATTAATCTATTAATTTATAATTCTCATCATTTCGACGAATAGCTTCTTGAATTTTATCCTTCATTTTGCTCACACGTTTATTTGTATAGCTTGATAACTTTTTTACCAACAGCTTTTCAAACAATGCTGCAAACATTGCATGGCCAACAGCTGATCAGTTTTTACACAGAACATTAAACTAAACCCTCCATTTAGACGAGACAAAATTTTGTTAAGATGTTATGATAAAAAATTTCAACAAAGTGTTTTGCTGATATTTTTTTTACTGAATACATATTTTACACCTACTATCATTTCGTGTTTTTCTTGCTCAACACGACACGACACGAACACGAAAGAAATCTATTTTTTCAACACGAACACGTCGTGTTGATCGTGCGTGTTTCGTGTCACGAAAAAAAACACGACTCGCGCCCATCTCTAGTATGAACTCATCTTTTTTGCACAATTTACAAAAACTTTTCAACTAGTTAAAAAAAAAATTTGTGTGCATTAAATAATATTTTAAGTTCTTAATTTCACCCCTAATTGTAAAAACGGTAAAAAAGAGCTAAACTTAAAAATGATATAAAAATTATATTCGAGCTAAGTTTTTGGTTTATTGATTGTTTACCTTTAATTTCCGTTGGTCTTTTTCGGGATACAATTTCTTGTTGTACAGTGTAATTAGCTCAAGTTACCAGTTTCATTTTTATTGAATACTTGGATTTCATTTTTGCTGTCTATAACATCTATGGTAAGATCATGATTAATATTAATTATACTACCCACAACAATATTGGATGAATTTGAAATAGTAATATTGCCTATATCTAAAGCGTTGCTTGTTTCCAATGCTGTAAGTTGTTGTAATTGATGTTGCACAAAACCTAAATTCGTTTCTGATTTACTATTCGATTTAACTGTGTTGTTGTTGTTATTAAATTCATTTAGTTTATATATTTCTAAAAAGAAAAAACATAAGTTAGACTGTTTAGGTAATTTTCCAATTAAATTTCTTATATCATTTTTAATTGTATTTCAGAAATTATCAATTACAATTCATATTTATCAATTGAATTTCAGAAATCATCAATTGCATTTCATATTTATTAATTGAGTTTAAGAAATTATGAATTGTTTTTCAAAAAATATTAATTGTATTTCAGTTTTATAATTTTTTTCAGAATTAATTAATTGCATTTTAGATTTAACAATTGTGTTTCAAAAATTATTATTTGTTTTCATAAATTACCAATTGCATTTCAGAGATTGGCAATTGTATTTTAGAAATTTCATTTTAAAATTATCAATCGAATGACTCGCTCGAACAAGGGTATTAAGTACAAAAAAATCGAGTTTTGATCAATTTTTGGGCCCATGTAGTACCAAGGTTCATTTCATTCACAAAATATCAAGCAGAAGTAGGAAAATATAGCATTTAAAAATTTTCTTTAGTGGAATAAGGGCATACCCATTAAAATGTTGGTAGTGGGTGCGATAAAGTAATGCATTACCTTGTAATGTGTACTCCTTACCTGTATTATTATATTTCAACAAAAATTAATGAGTTACCTATAATGGGTTACATGATGCATTACTTCGTAATGAATAATCCTTACCTTCAGTATTATTTCGAAACATAAAGTAAACAGTTACCAATAGTTGGTTACATAATGCATTACATTGTAATGTATACTCTTTACATTCAACATTATTTTAAAACATAAAGTAATGTGTTACCGATAATTTAACAGTAGCGGGTTACCTTGTAATGGCACTTGATTAACTTTTACATTACTTCAATACATAAAATAATGACTTACCGATCATCAACTTCATGATGCATTAATTATAAACGTAAAGTTATTAAACTATCTTTTGAAAATTTATTTATAGACACATTACTTTATGATTTTTTGTTAGCATGAGGGTAAGGTATATTTTTGATATCACGAACGAAAACACGAAGCACAACAATTCAACTACACTTTAAGCAATCAAATAGTATATGTATTAATAGCTCAGTTGACAGAGTTCTCGCCTAACTAATAAATGTTAACAACCAGAGACCCCAGGTTCGAATCTCAGCGCGACCATGTTATTTATTTAATTAAAAAAATTGTTTGTAATCATTTTTTTATACATTTTTTTAATGAAAATCTATTTAGAGCCACATTACTTATCCCCACCCTGTAACTATATAAGTAACCAGTTGCTTTACTCACTACAAGGTAATGAGCCCACTCTTTACTTTTACGCTCATTGCCTGTAAAATGCATCAGTGAAGTAACTTTTGGTAATGTGTGGTTTTGCTGGGTATGTTACAATTTTATTTGTATTTTCATAGATTTTCTAAGTAGTTTTTTCAAAAGTTTTGTATTTATTTTGGGGTATCGATGCACTATATGAAAATTCTCAAACGTTAGTTTGAGTACAGAAAATAAAATGTGCAGCCTTTAAATTTTTGAAGTTTACCCCACTAACAAATATCATCAAAATCGTAACTACGACACTTTTATTTCCCGCTTAAACAAAACTCACTGTTTGTAGTTCTATTGCAACCAAAATAGTGGTCATACTTTATATGCAGGGATGGCAGGCAATACCGTTAAAATACCTGATGTTTTCTTATTTGACAGAAAGGCGTCAATATGTTCATTGCACAGAGTCATATATCACAAAATTTTTGGAAATAACTTGGCCTTTTCTTACTTAGTCGTCCGATTCCAATGAAATTTTAAAAAGGCATGTGACGTAATATCGAACCTACCAATATCGAACCTATCACCCAAAATAGGGAACGTTTTGCATAATTTTTAATTTTGAGTTCTCGCCATATTCCCATTTGAAAATGTGGTTATTTAACTAAATAAATTTTTGATTAAATAAAAAAAAAATGAATTAAAAAAAATCAAATTTTTGCTATTTTTTTTTCCCAAAAAGCACCAACCGTCTTTTACCTTCAGATAAATATATTCTTTATGAACGTATTAAGTGTGCATACTGTTCTGAAAGGTTTTTTTTTTAATTATTCCTTTATCGCCAGCCGCTTCTGAAGTTTGCTTAGGCAATATCAAGTTTAACCCACTGTTAAAAATTGTACACTCCTCCAATTAGGTAGCGGTTGTAGATACTCCAACATATACCTAATTTATTTTGTAAGTCTCTTCCAATCCGCTCTTTAAATGTAGACATGACAGCAAAAAATGTTTAAAAATCCCATTTTTGGATTTTTAATTTTTGGGAAATGTGGGATTGTTTACAGCAAATTATAAATTCGGACATAATAAATATTTTATTGAACACCACAGTAAAAAAAATATTTTGTCATGTATAATGATATCTCATTTCGTATAATGCGAGATATATTATGATCTGAAAAATGGTAGATTAAATCGGATATTATATATTTATATTAAATAATATAAAATTGTATCCGGAGTTTGAACGGATATAATCATATTTAATTTTTCACATAAAATTGTATGCTTTATAGACATAGATATGTATTCATTTTAATTCATTGGGACTTCATACAAAAACTTTAATTTAGTATGGATTAAAAATAAAAATTTATTTATTTATTTATTTATTTATTAATCCATATTGTAATACAAAGCCATTAAAGCCAAAAAACGTATTACATAGCAAAACAATCCTGAGTATAATACTTAATCTAATCTATACAAATAACTTATGTAAATATAAATCATGCATAAATAACTGCACCCATCAATTTAACTTATTGGCTCCCCAGCCGTAACAAATTATAAAAAGTACTATTAAAAAGAGATTCAGTTAAGTATTATAATCCGGTAATTTTCACAACTCATATCAAGCAATAAGAATCATAGAAGCAAGTCCCAAGATAATTTAACAGCTACTGTACAGAAAACATAAAAATCTATCGCAATAAACTTGAGAAGTGCTTCATAAGCTTAAGGCGAAAAACATTATTGGATTGCGAAAAGATACGCAATTCATGCGGTAAACGATTCCAGCAGCGAGCCACCCTTACAATAAAAGACCTCTCAAACACAACACCTGATTCTAGGTATTATAATTTGCTTATTCCTAGTAGACCGCGAAAAAGTAAATTCTTTACATAACAGGACAGGTATGCCACTTTTAATAATGCGATGAAATAGGAGAATATTACGGTACTTAACGAATTTATCAAAGTGGCATCCTAAGAATTTCTTCACAAATTCAGAAATATGTTCACGTCTACGGATATTAAACACATACCGAACCACAGCATTAACAACTCGCTCCAATATCTTTAAGTTCGAGGCAATGGTCCCTGATACCAGCTCAAGTCCATATAAGATCTGCGGCATAAGAAGTGCATGAGCTAGTCTACATTTAACCTGAAATGGCAGAAAAATATTCGTGGAATATATTCTACGTAAAGTACAAGAAACCCTACGATGTACAGATTCAAAATGAGACTCATAACTAAGCCTGTTATCAATGATAATACCCAAACATCTATGTTGGCTTACAAAATCGATCTTAGAGTTCCGAATAAAAATCTCAAAACCATTCACAAAGTTCTCTGACGATCCAAACAATATAGCCTTAGATTTAGATTTTTACCTAATAAACCAAACGATATCGTTACGATATCGAAACAATATCACCTAGGTGATACTTATTATCATATATGTATGATAACCACTTGTGATACGAAAACGATATATTTTTTATTTTAAAATGTACCTTTCCTAACGATATCGTTTTGCCAATATATTATGATAGCGTTTTCGATGTCCAAACTCCCTAGGATAACGATAGCAAAATCGCCAGAGTTCGGTTTTGTATCGAAATACAGTTGAACCCCGATTATCCGTGTTGCACGGGACCGGACTCAGCACGGATAATCGAAAACACGGTTAATAGAAGTTATTTATTTTTCCCGAATTTTAACTCTTTGTATGTAGGTGAAAAGAAAAAACAAGCAAATAAATATGTGTGCTGCACGGATAATAGAGGTGAAGCACGGTTAATAGAGGAAAAAAATAATAGCACGGATAACAGAGGTAAACCGGTTAATAGAGGTATAAATCAAACCACCAGCATGCCGGTTAACAGATGTACCCGGTTAATAGAGGCCCGGATAATCGAGGTTCAACTGTACTATCGCTATTCCAGGTGATTTCGATATCGAATACGATATTTTATATGATCCCAGGTAAAAATTTCAATTTTTAATTTCTAACTACATATGGTACAAGGTGGTAGTTTTTTCAAAAGTTTTGTATTTATTTTGGGGTATCGATGCACTATATGAAAATTCTCAAACGTTAGTTTGAGTACAGAAAATAAAATATGCAGCCTTTAAATTTTTGAAGTTTACCCCACTAACAAATATCATCAAAATCGTAACTACGACACTTTTATTTCCCGCTTAAACAAAACTCACTGTTTGTAGTTCTATTGCAACCAAAATAGTGGTCATACTTTATATGCAGGGATGGCAGGCAATACCGTTAAAATACCTGATGTTTTCTTATTTGACAGAAAGGCGTCAATATGTTCATTGCACAGAGTCATATATCACAAAATTTTTGGAAATAACTTGGCCTTTTCTTACTTAGTCGTCCGATTCCAATGAAATTTTAAAAAGGCATGTGACGTAATATCGAACCTACCAATATCGAACCTATCACCCAAAATAGGGAACGTTTTGCATAATTTTTAATTTTGAGTTCTCGCCATATTCCCATTTGAAAATGTGGTTATTTAACTAAATAAATTTTTGATTAAATAAAAAAAAAAATGAATTAAAAAAAATCAAATTTTTGCTATTTTTTTCCCAAAAAGCACCAACCGTCTTTTACCTTCAGATAAATATATTCTTTATGAACGTATTAAGTGTGCATACTGTTCTGAAAGGTTTTTTTTTTAATTATTCCCTTTATCGCCAGCCGCTTCTGAAGTTTGCTTAGGCAATATCAAGTTTAACCCACTGTTAAAAATTGTACACTCCTCCAATTAGGTAGCGGTTGTAGATACTCCAACATATACCTAATTTATTTTGTAAGTCTCTTCCAATCCGCTCTTTAAATGTAGACATGACAGCAAAAAATGTTTAAAATCCCATTTTTGGATTTTTAATTTTTGGGAAATGTGGGATTGTTTACAGCAAATTATAAATTCGGACATAATAAATATTTTATTGAACACCACAGTAAAAAAAATATTTTGTCATGTATAATGATATCTCATTTCGTATAATGCGAGATATATTATGATCTGAAAAATGGTAGATTAAATCGGATATTATATATTTATATTAAATAATATAAAATTGTATCCGGAGTTTGAACGGATATAATCATATTTAATTTTTCACATAAAATTGTATGCTTTATAGACATAGATATGTATTCATTTTAATTCATTGGGACTTCATACAAAAACTTTAATTTAGTATGGATTAAAAATAAAAATTTATTTATTTATTTATTTATTTATTTATTTATTAATCCATATTGTAATACAAAGCCATTAAAGCCAAAAAACGTATTACATAGCAAAACAATCCTGAGTATAATACTTAATCTAATCTATACAAATAACTTATGTAAATATAAATCATGCATAAATAACTGCACCCATCAATTTAACTTATTGGCTCCCCAGCCGTAACAAATTATAAAAAGTACTATTAAAAAGAGATTCAGTTAAGTATTATAATCCGGTAATTTTCACAACTCATATCAAGCAATAAGAATCATAGAAGCAAGTCCCAAGATAATTTAACAGCTACTGTACAGAAAACATAAAAATCTATCGCAATAAACTTGAGAAGTGCTTCATAAGCTTAAGGCGAAAAACATTATTGGATTGCGAAAAGATACGCAATTCATGCGGTAAACGATTCCAGCAGCGAGCCACCCTTACAATAAAAGACCTCTCAAACACAACACCTGATTCTAGGTATTATAATTTGCTTATTCCTAGTAGACCGCGAAAAAGTAAATTCTTTACATAACAGGACAGGTATGCCACTTTTAATAATGCGATGAAATAGGAGAATATTACGGTACTTAACGAATTTATCAAAGTGGCATCCTAAGAATTTCTTCACAAATTCAGAAATATGTTCACGTCTACGGATATTAAACACATACCGAACCACAGCATTAACAACTCGCTCCAATATCTTTAAGTTCGAGGCAATGGTCCCTGATACCAGCTCAAGTCCATATAAGATCTGCGGCATAAGAAGTGCATGAGCTAGTCTACATTTAACCTGAAATGGCAGAAAAATATTCGTGGAATATATTCTACGTAAAGTACAAGAAACCCTACGATGTACAGATTCAAAATGAGACTCATAACTAAGCCTGTTATCAATGATAATACCCAAACATCTATGTTGGCTTACAAAATCGATCTTAGAGTTCCGAATAAAAATCTCAAAAACCATTCACAAAGTTCTCTGACGATCCAAACAATATAGCCTTAGATTTAGATTTTTACCTAATAAACCAACGATATCGTTACGATATCGAAACAATATCACCTAGGTGATACTTATTATCATATATGTATGATAACCACTTGTGATACGAAAACGATATATTTTTTATTTTAAAATGTACCTTTCCTAACGATATCGTTTTGCCAATATATTATGATAGCGTTTTCGATGTCCAAACTCCCTAGGATAACGATAGCAAAATCGCCAGAGTTCGGTTTTGTATCGAAATACAGTTGAACCCCGATTATCCGTGTTGCACGGGACCGGACTCAGCACGGATAATCGAAAACACGGTTAATAGAAGTTATTTATTTTTCCCGAATTTTAACTCTTTGTATGTAGGTGAAAAGAAAAAACAAGCAAATAAATATGTGTGCTGCACGGATAATAGAGGTGAAGCACGGTTAATAGAGGAAAAAAATAATAGCACGGATAACAGAGGTAAACCGGTTAATAGAGGTATAAATCAAACCACCAGCATGCCGGTTAACAGATGTACCCGGTTAATAGAGGCCCGGATAATCGAGGTTCAACTGTACTATCGCTATTCCAGGTGATTTCGATATCGAATACGATATTTTATATGATCCCAGGTAAAAATTTCAATTTTTAATTTCTAACTACATATGGTACAAGGTGGCGCAAAAGTAATCCTCCTATCAGAAAATGCTATAAATTTTGCGATTGGCCCCTAATGTCAGTTCTGTTTTGACATTTGTGTAGTAAACACATGCGAAATACACGTTAATAAACAATGTTACGCTACACTGCTCCAGAACGCGGAATATTGGTGACTATTATTTGACCAATAATCGGTCGGTGACTTTGGCACAACGTGAATTTCGTCGCAGATTTCCTGGCCGTCCAACGCCTACTGGTGAAACACTGCGACATTTAGCCGCTCGCCTCGAAGAGACTGGCACAACACGAGATGCTGCCAGGCGTGGCAGACCCCGGAGTAGCCGTTCTGCAGAGAATATTGCTGCTGTAGCCGAGGATGTCATGGAAGCGCCGTCGACATCGACCAGACGACGTGCCACGCAAATGGGTATCAGTCGACGGTCTTTACAGCGAATTTTGGTACAAGATTTGAAGATGTTTCCGTACAAAGTCCAGACGGTGCATCAGCTGATAGCTGCTGACCGCCAATCGCGTGTAACATACGCTCAAGCCATCCTTAATCACCACCAAGAGGAAGATGATTTTTCATCAAAAATAATCATGAGTGATGAGGCCCATTTCCATCTTAGCGGGTACGTAAATAAGCAAAATTTACGCTTCTGGGGCACTGAAAATCCGCGTGTAACCCACGAAGAGCCGTTACACCCGCTCAAAGTCACTGCATGGTGTGCTGGAGGAGTCATCGGACCTTTTTTTCTTCGAAGACGTCGCGGGCCAAACGGTTACTGTGAATGGTGAGCGCTACAGAGCAATGATCAACGAGCTCTTTTTGCCGCAACTTGATGAATTGGGATTGGAAAACATGTGGTTCCAACATGACGGTGCAACGGCACACACTGCACGTGCCACAACCGATATGCTGAAGGATGCATTTCCCGGGCGCCTAATCTCCCGTTTTGGCGATTTGCACTGGCCAGCAAGATCGCCTGATTTGACCGCTCCAGACTTCTTTTTGTGGGGCTTTTTGAAGTCGCGGGTGTATGTCAACAAGCCTCAGACTCTTGCAGCTCTTAAAGACAATATCCGTCAAGAATGTGAGGACCTATCGCCGGAAGTTTTGGCCAAAGTGATGGAAAATGCCATAAAAAGGGCTCAAATGACAATCAACTATGGCGGCGGCCATTTACATGACATCATATTCTCGACTTGGTGTAAAAAAAATTAAAATACCAAATAAAAATAATCCACAAGAAGAATCAAAGTTTTTCATTTTTTTTTTTAAATTACAGCCAAAAAACATCGGAAGGTTATTTTTGCGCCACCTTGTACATATAAATATGTATGGGACCATACTTATTCATATTTCTTTATATGTATATGAAATTATACATAATTATATCCACACAAATATATTACTACCACACTTGGCTAAATAAAAACAAGAAAACATTCTATCACTTTTACATATAATTGTATATGGCATAACATATCAGTCAAATTGAAATCACGTTTAATTTTCCAGGCCAATAGTGGCCAAACGACTATATAGTAGTCTATGAGTATGATTGATGTACATGTAATAACTAAAACTTAAAAATAAAAATAATAATTAAACCCAAACCCTAGTAGCACGAATTTGTAAGACACCGATCATAGAAACAATAGTTGATTTTATAGCCAGCTTTTATAAGACTTAATCAACATTAAGAAGCTGATGTTTACAATAAAATCATAACATTTCACTCATAATATATTAAATGCAACTGGCCACAATGTTCTTAAACGTTCCCACACTCAGTCCGAAGTTTCTATCCCTATAAGAAATCACAGAATCCCATAATCTATATACTTTGACCACAAACGAGTTCTGCATATATAGCGTAATAATTTAATTTAAATGCCCCAGTCGACGGCCCAAAACTAAAGCGGTTTACCAGATACTCAGGCATGCCAAATTTTATAATTTATTTATTTCTACACCAATAAACTCATATCAACATAATCTGTTACATTAGACCTTAACCGCAAGCCATACGCTAACCTTATTATACGGTTTAAATATTTTATTTTATTACCTTTTAAAATTCGATGCAAATTTTTATAATTCGATACAATTTAATATACTTCGATAGGGTTTGATTTATTTTTTGATACAATTTGATGTTGTCATTTTACGGATCAAATTATGTCTAATTATGTTTACCTGAATAGTGTGTTATATTAAATTTGATCAAATTATATATAAATTTATTAAATTAGATAGACCCATTTTTCGTATCAAATTATATCAGATGAGATCCCATTTGATCTCATTAGCTAAGGTTATGTATGCCACTTTTCGGATCAGCTATAATACTAAATTACATATATATAAGACTATATATGATTATTAGGCCGGGTCGATTTGTGGGGAGGCAAAAAAATCGCCCAAAGCTCAGTGAAAATCGTATTCTAGGGATCAAAATAAGAAACTTTGCGGAATTAACCATACCTCTAAAACGAATTCTACTACCCCCGAAACTGTTGACTTTTGTCCCGTAGGGTCAAGTTTTGAAAAATCCCACTTTGACCCATGTAGAGTGCCCCAATCGAGTCCAAATGTATGACCGACCCCCACTAACTTTGAAGGGCCGATCCACCCATGCTCGTGGCACACCCCCCTGGAACTCCCCTGGGGGGTTCCCCATACAAACATTTCAAAAAATCTCCATTTTTGGCACTTTATTTTATTATTTTTTATTTATTTTATTTATTTTTAATATTTTATTTATTTTTTCTCTTTAGAAATTTATTTAGTCAGAACATATGTAAATGAAAAAATTAATTTAACTTAGTAATAGAAAAGAAAAGATAAAAATTACTGTTTGAAGTCTTTTTTGCTTTCAAGTCTGGGCAATTTCGCACGGCTCTCTAACGTCGTCGCCATAACAGCCTCTACATTTTCCGGTATAACTCGTTTGGAAACGCTAGCTAGCAATTGAACGTGTCGTTCTGTTCCTTGTATGTGTGATGGAATTTTTGGATCATTAAACGGTGGATCATCTTGATTTAATATTCTTTCAAAGTATCGTATGGAATGCTTCGAGTGAATGGTGGTTCAAATACGTCATTTATGTCATTCATATTGATCATTTCCGTGTAACTTGTGCAATAAAAGTTTATATCTGGTTTTTTATAAGCTCTAAGTCCCGTTGGGTCGTCAACATCGGTTCGATAGCGTAGAATTATCTTGATAGCACAGTCGCGCTTTTCTTTGCTATCATCAAACAACATTGATAACAAGATATTTTCCGAATGCGCATAATATGAATTATCTGTAATTACTTTATTGACAATTTTGCGTAAACGAGGTTCTAGAAATCTTGACCAACTAATGAATTTGAAAAATAATCTACTACCGTACACGACAGAGCTGTAATACTTAATATTGAAGTACATTGGCACATAACATGTAATTATAAATTCAACCAGTATTCTTAAATTTGCATCTGGATTTTCCGTTGTCACATATAATCGTAATAGTCTAGCGGCCTTGGTGAGCCACCGAGAATGTACAATTTTCCCTGGTTTGATGTTAGCCAGATCCACTGAAACCACGCCGCTAGAAATTGCATGGGCCATGTCGTATAAGTACTTGGAATCGGTGGAAAATTCAATTTTTTCTGGAGCAGGGGGCATATTTTTCAACTCAATTTTCTGAAAGCCGTCCACCACCTGAAAATATATAAAAATAAAGCAATTAAAAACGGTTGACAATTATAATAAATGAGTGATAGCAATAACTTACCGGAAGAGTTTCACAAGTTTCGATTTGACGGCTCAATTTTCCGGTTGCCGATCTTGGTCCAGTGCTGGTTGATTTATCCAAAGCTTCAAACAAATGCCGAAACGGAAGTTCGTTGAAGTGTAGAAGGCAAACGAACCAATGCAATGGTCTTTTTAACAGCAATTCGAATCGTCGTATAATTCCACCGTGTGGGCCAGTGTTTGTTGGCTCACCGTCAACGCATATGCCAATTAATTCATTCAGTGATATATTTTTATCGTTAAAAAAATCATTTAATTTGGTTGTTTTGTATTCAGCGGTTTCATGTTCCAGTCTTACGTAACCAATCAATTCAGAATTCGGTTCTCTCAAAATAACAAGATGAGGTTCTTTTACCATCCTAGTATGATACTTCTCATCAATTGCATCTCTCGTTAAAGTATCATCTTTTCTGCCATCGAATGAAAATGCTAACAAATTGGTATCATCTAACCGTTTGCGAAGCACTTCTTGTCTGCATTTCTCTTTTTCTCGGCGAACTTTCGATTTATCCATGATGAGAGGTTTGCCATGGGTATCTTTCATTTTAAAATCTTGGAAAAGAGCGGTTCCCATTGCTGATGCTACTCTATCAGGCACACCAAATCTGTCACATACCAAGGCAAAGTTAAAACAATCGTATCTCTGTGTGTATTGTGAACTTGTGCTTATATCCAAATCTTCTTGAACCGGTGGCGGTGCGTATGTTGAATCATCGGGATCTTGGTATGTTGGCATTGATGACATAGACGTTGCTCCTTGCTCTTCAATTTCCATCGCAAATCCATCCATTGTTAGTCTTCTCTGATTATGTTGATCGTGCATAAACTCTTTGAGGCGTTCGGGAACCAAACCGCATGCACATGGAGCTGCCTTCAAATCGCATTTACATGTTCCAATGAAAAAAATTGTTTCCAGAGATTTTACATACTCTGTAAATTCTTGGTGTTTGTTTCTATTCTTGATTTGCTCTTGATATTTGACAAGCAATCTATTCAATTTATTATATACACTTTTTTTCAGCATTATTTCCATACCAAGTTTTTTCCAAATTCCAATCAACTTATCTTGTACTTGAATAGTGAATGATTTATAGAGCAATTTTTTTTGTTCGCTCAAGTAAAATAATATCTCAAAATATCCAGATGGGTTGGTAAATTAAGATCAGTCAAATCAGTAGACACACCAAAAACAGTAACATCATGCCTGGGTATATGACTCATTGGGTTTTCGATAGTTGTTGATGTTGTTATTGCTTCATCTTGCGGTGTAAAGGATGGTGGATTCATTGTAAACTTTTGATTTGGAATGATTTTTTTTTTTAAATATTTTTTTATCTGAAATTAGAACTTCACACTTTGAGTTCTTCACAACGACTTAATGCATTCACAAAAAACTGTTGCGTTATATATGGTCTACGAGGTAATAAAAATGAAATGGTAATTTTAATTCTACCTGTAACCGATTTTGTTGTTAAAACTGCCCATTAAATACTTACATGTAAATTAAAAGTTAATCTGACCACAAAATCTGTTAAGCAAGTGCGCCTTTTATTACTTCTGGAAAATCCTTTATGATAATTTTATGCTCAATTCTACCTGTAACCGATTTTGTTGTCAAAACTGCCCATAAAATACTTACATGTAAATTAAACGTTAATCTGACCACAAATACTGTTAAGCAAGTGCGCCTTTTATTACTTCTGGAAAATCCTTTATGATAATTTTATGCTTTCTGTTAAGCAAGTGCGCCTTTTATTACTTCTGGAAAATCCTTTATGATAATTTTATGCTCAATTCTACCTGTAACCGATTTTGCTTAAGTAAGTTTACGACATGCAGCTGTGTCTTGTGGTGGCTTAAAAAACCCACACAACCTATTTTACGACCTGCAACAGAACGACACGTTCAATTGCTAGCTAGCGTTTCCAAACGAGTTATACCGGAAAATGTAGAGGCTGTTATGGCGACGACATAAGAGAGCCGTGCGAAATTGCCCAGACTTGAAAGCAAAAAAGACTTCAAACAGTAATTTTTTTTATTTCTTTTCTATTACTAAGTTAAATTATTTTTTTCATTTACATATGTTCTGACTAAATAAATTTCTAAAGAGAAAAAATAAATAAAATATTAAAAATAAATAAAATAAATAAAAAATAATAAAATAAAGTGCCAAAAATGGAGATTTTTTGAAATGTTTGTATGGGGAACCCCCCAGGGGAGTTCCAGGGGGGTGTGCCACGAGCATGGGTGGATCGGCCCTTCAAAGTTAGTGGGGGTCGGTCATACATTTGGACTCGATTGGGGCACTCTACATGGGTCAAAGTGGGATTTTTCAAAACTTGACCCTACGGGACAAAAGTCAACAGTTTCGGGGTAGTAGAATTCGTTTTAGAGGTATGGTTAATTCCGCAAAGTTTCTTATTTTGATCCCTAGAATACGATTTTCACTGAGCTTTGGGCGATTATTAAATCGACCCGCCCTAATGATTATATATACCTATATCGGAACTTTTTTCATCGGAAAATCAATAATATAACTCTGGGATATTGTTAATACATTAGGTAGCAGAAATGTTTCAATTTTGGCAAGTAAATATTAGTTTTACCTACATTTTACTAAATTTCTAAAAAATAATAGTCTTTTATTTTAAGGTTAGTTTTGGGACAAAAAAAAAACAAACATTTTTAAAAATTATAAGGATATATAATCCTTATATTTTTTGGGGGTATACAATCACAACTCGCTGCATTTGAAAGTATTCTACTAAGAGCATAAAACACATCATCCGCAATTTCAGGTTGAAACCAAAACGAATTTGCACCTAGAAAATTAAGTTCATCAAAAAAGTATGAAAACGTTGGTGGTTCACACGACTGACTGGAAATAAAAAAAATCATTAACAATATTAGGGTCCACATCCCTAACCTTATCAATTGTTCGCAAAACATTCCATATCTGCTTGGTAAATGATTACATTTTTCTCAAGTTTTGTTGCAAATTCCTAAATTTATATTTTAAGTGATTTAGCCCATAGATTATGGTCTTATGCGATTGATATTTCAGATTTTTAGCAGAAGGGGTTTAGGTAGAACAATAAGGGGAAGACGTTTTAACCTTTTTGTACGATGTATACAATGGATAAGGATCCTCCATGGCAAATTTGGAGTCCCAAGCTCCAGCGGCTTAGGCTGTACTAAATCACTTTTGAATACCATTTTTACTATGTTTTTATTGCATATTTTAAAAATTATCTTTTCAGTAAATTAGTCCATACACCAAAGAACGCATAATTTGTAGTAACTGCCAAACCCATTAGGTTGTTATCATAGATATTTACATTCTTTTGAAAAGCGACCTTTATTAACGAACACCTTTGCTTTTTTAACACCATTTTTACAACGTTTTAATTAGAAGTTTAAAGAAACACATATTTTAAAGATCAGATTTACAGTTATTTGGCAGGACATTAAAAGGGGATTTCGTCACTCGCGGTAAGATTTCCATAATTTTTTTCTTAGATAATGTCTACGCCGGACGTGGAACCTTTAAGCCAAATTTCAAGTTCCTTACTCCAGCGGTTTAAGCTTCGTGATTAAATGTTCTTCAATGAATTGACCGAAGTGTTTTCGACAGAAGGAGACTTTCCTTTTTATCTCTCCCCGCAAAAGTTTACAAAAACCCCGCCTTGGTAGAGTTCTAATTTAATCTAAAATTCAGATTTCTAGACAAAATGGTTTGGGCAGGAAATCTAGAGGAAACGTTTTCTGCTCCATTACATAACCATTTCCAATAATACCATCTTTGTTTCAAAATCCAGCGGTTTGGGCTGAGTGATTAAGCGAACATGTTTGTCTTTGTGCCACATTTTTATCAAGCTTTATTGGAAATTCCTAAAGGTATATTTAAACTGCTTTAGACCATAGGTTATGGGCTAATGCACTTGAAATTTTAGATTTTTAGCCGAAGGGGTTTAAGCAGGACGATAAGGGGAAGACTTTTTATATTTTTGCACCACATACTAACAATTTTCTGAAATCGTGATAAGATGTCTACAAGGTAGAATGAGCCTCCATGACAAATTTTAAGCTCCAAGCTCCAGCGGTTTAGGCAGGGTGATTAGGCGGTACTGAATCCCTTTTGAATATCATTTTTACCATGTTTTTATTGCATATTTTAGAAATTATCTTTTCAGTAAATTAGTCCATATACCAAGGAACGCATAATTTATAGTAACGGGCAAGCTCACTAGGTTTTTATCATAGATAACACGTTGTTTTGCCTTAAAGTTTATAATGTAATTTTTATTGGACAAAGGAATAGAGTATTAACTTTTTTTATTTTAAAGCCTTCCGTAAATGTTTTACTCAGCGAAGCAGGCTCCGGGCATAATACAGAAAAGAAAAATCCTAAGCCTGGCCGCAGTCCGTATACGCAGAAAAACTGTAATATTCACACAATATTCTTTTGAATAACAAAAAAACTTGTCAACGCGTTCAAGTGTTATGAGTGAAAATGTGGGAAGACCTTTAAAAAAAATTAAACAAATTGTTTACAAATTGATCGAGGCATATTTCTGATTTTTTTGGGATGCAATTTTTATAATGTTTTTCGAATTGCTATTATTCTATCATAAAGTCATGCTATCTAATTGCCCTGAATATGTACATATGTACGTAGACATTTTATACTCTTGAACACTGAAAGAAACCCTCAACTTTTATATCCCATTAGAAATTATATTATTAATGAACGATCATTTCATGTTCGTGTAGCTAAGTGTTGGAACCATTTACCCTTACCACTTAGATCTTTTGATCTATCTTTAAAAACATTCAAGTGTAAACTTGTAGAATATGCTTCTGTAAATGATATTTGAAGGGCAAAAATTTTCAATAAATTTTCAAAATTCTCTAAACTGCAATACATTTTGTCATGTGCGTTTACGCCATATTCTTTAATAATTCTTTTAAACTTTTTTCTTAAATTTTTGTAAGTTAAACTTGCTACATATATACAAACTGTTTTATATTGTTAGAAAATAGGATATTTAAGGTTTTATAGTTTTAAGTGACATAATGAAGTTAATTGTTAATGTTAACAACACGTTAGTCTACCAACTATATATGGCCCGAAGGGCTCGGTTGGTTTTTTGAAATAAATTAAATTCATAAATTATTCTACTAATATTCAATGCTTATATACATGTACCACAAGCGTGTGTACATACATACAGTGCCGGTCAAAAAAATAGCACCAATGACAAAGTCTTTATTCATGCAAGTGAACAAAAAAAAATTATGCGTATTATTCTAAAGTAAATATGCGATTCTGTTATACTATGTATATTCTCTCTGAGCATACTTATTTTTTCCAAAAAATGTTAACGGTTCTTTTCCAATGTTATAAAAAAAACTCTGCCTCAATGCAGTCATTAAAATAGCACCGAATAACAAAAATTCTTTAAAACAAATTAATAGACATTAAATAGTTGAAATAAAAGGATCAAAAACTCAAGGTAATATATTTTTTATTAAAAATAATATAATTCCTTACATATTTTATAATTTATTTTCATAGAAATGGGACATGGAAAGCATTGCACACCTGAAAAACGTGCTATTATAAAAAATTTGGTTTCTAATCATAAATCATATTCTGAAATAAGAAAATTGGTTGGATGCTCTAATAAAATTATTATAAATGCAATAAAATTTACTCAAAAATCTGAAAATCGTTCCGAACCACGCGAGTTTTGTCACCATTAATGGTTAAGCGTTTGGTCAGACAATGGAAGAAAACCCCATTTATTCCAACTACAAAGCTTAAAAAAGAACTTAATGTGACAGCAAGTGTCGAAACGATTCGTCGGAGATTGCGAGACAACAACTTAAACGCCTGCAGTCCCCGAAAAGTGTCCCTGTTCTCACGTAAGCATGTTGCAAAGCGTTTGGAGTTTGCTAAAACTCATGTGGAATGGCCAGCTGAAAAGTGGAGAAATGTTCTTTGGACAGATGAATCCAAAATTATTTTATTTGGAGGCATTAAATATGGTGGGCCCAT
Source organism: Delia radicum (assembly GCA_021234595.1). Taxonomy (NCBI): domain Eukaryota; kingdom Metazoa; phylum Arthropoda; class Insecta; order Diptera; family Anthomyiidae; genus Delia; species Delia radicum. The sequence continues at coordinate 190,135,890 of CM037852.1, forward strand.
ATATTGGATCAGAACAATCATGGATAAGACGGTATACGTTAATATCCTCCGGGAAGTAATGCTACCATATGTTTCTGAGGAAATGCCGATGAGTTGGGTCTTTCAACAAGACAACGACCCAAAGCATACCATCAAACTTACAAAAAAGTGGTTTCAGGACAATAAAGTAAGTGTGATGGAATGGCCTGTTCAGTCCCCAGATCTAAATCCAATCGAGAATTTATAGACAGATATAAAAAAGGGAGTTTTACAAATGCAACCAACCAGTAATGTTCAGCAAATCTGGAACTCAATTTCGAAGGAGAGATGCCAAAATCTGGGAATTTGATGCAAAAACGTTGTGCAGAGGTTATTGCCAATAATATTTAATATGTGAAGACACCATAAAATACTATTTTCAAAATTTTTAATTTATTTTTATTTATTCTTAGTTTGAGTATTTAATTTAAATACGAAAAAAACTGTAGTGCTATTTTTTTGACTGAGTGTTTTTTAAGTTGTTTTAAAAAAGTTAAATATTTGTAATAAAATAAAAAACCAAATCAACATTTTTTATTTAATACTGTTTTACAGTCTTGTAAGTATCTTATGACACATTTTAGTGAAATCAATTTAACCTTTTTAAAAATCCAATTAAATAAATAGTCAAGCTCGAGGTCTTAGATTTTAATAAAATTATTTTATTTTATTTTATTTTCAATATATTTCTCCACACACAAAAAAAAACTGCAGTGTATATTGCCTTTGCTGGCATAGGCACCCCATTTTTGTATAAAATAAAAAAAAAAAGGTTTTATTGCCTATGCCAATAGACAACTTTTTTACCTATTGGGATGGTTATTTTTAATACCAAAAATAGGCAACTCTTCGAAAATAATTTTAGTTTTTTTTCAATTCGAAAATGCCATTTTAAAAATATTTATTGTTAAAAAGGTATGTATCAGATGAAAATAAAATTTTCTGAAAAAATTTATAAATTATTTTGTTTTTTTAATTGCAGCTCCAATATAACCTAATGTTATAAAGCATAAAAGGGGTATTATTAAAGGAAAAAAAGGTATGTATTTTATTTGAAAAAATACTTAACGTCTGCAAATGTTATTTGTGGCCATTTGATTTGTGTCCATAGCAATCTAATGGTCACAAATAACGCTCGACATACAATATTTATAATATTTAAAAATTCTTACACATTTTAAACACTCAAACACTTCAACAGAACACCACCAACTCACCGGGAGGCTGAAAACTCAAAACTCCTACACATCACAAAGCATAACCTCACTTTTTTTTGAGACTTCTGAAGCCAACACAACACTGCCACAAGATACCATTTTTAAAGTTCATGAGAATTTAATTACTTATTTTTCTTAATTTCAGCTACAAAAAAACACTACTAAATATTTTAAATAATAAAAATAATAAAACATAATATAACTGTTTTTTTAATTAAATTTAATAAGCAAATTCCACTAGTAAAGTGCCTTAAAATATTTGTAATTTAGCTTAAACAAAGAGGTAATTTTACCTATATTAAATAATATATAAAACGGCATTTTAGCTTTACAAAATTGTAAAACACCTTTTTAAAAGGGTATTTAAAAAAAAAAATCCAACTTTTTTCGAACATTGAAAATACCTATTTTTTTTGGTACTATTGCCTTAAAATATAGGAAGTTCTATGTTGCCTATAAAAATAGGCAAAATCACCCTACAATTTAAGGCAATATTACCCACATTTTTTTTGTGTGCATCCATCGGATGGCATCTTCAGGAAAACTGAGTTACAATATTCAAAATAATGAAACAACCACACGGTTAAGTATTTTCTATTGCACTAGAACATACTTAACCGTGTGGTTGTTTCATTATTTTGAATATTGTAACTCAGTTTTCCTGAAGATGCCATCCGATGGATGGAGAAATATATTGAAAATAAAAATAAAAATAAAATAATTTTATTAAAATCGAAGACCTCGAGCTTGACTATTTATTTAATTGGATCACAAGTTTGTTATAATTTTTATTAAAAATAAAAATTATGTTTTTTCGACCTTTAATTGTGCAATGAAAATGAAAATTATTCAAGTTCGAGGCCATATACTCTATATTTCTTCATTAGGATATTGTCCTAACAAATAATCTATAGAGTTTTTGTTTTCAAATTTATTATTTGACCCTTTCAGGAATGTGTTGATAGATCTATTTCGGGAATTTTCTAGGTTCCCATCATCAGAACACGTTTTGAAAGCGGTAACAATCCCATGCCAAACCTCAAGCATTCATATGAACTAGTTTACTCACTACATGAGAACTAATATACATATGAGTTTGAAATTAAAGATTATAACCATTGATCAAAAAATAAATTGAAAACTTGTTTGATGTGCAAGATCCACCTCTGGTGGATATTCAATACACGTTTTTTTTGTTTCTCTCTCATTTTTTATATTTTGTTAAGTTAGTTAACATCAAACAAGTTTTCAATTTATTTTTTGATCAATGGTTATAATCTTTAATTTCAAACTCATATGTATATTAGTTCTCATGTAGTGAGTAAACTAGTTCATATGAATGCTTGAGGTTTGGCATGGGATTGTTACCGCTTTCAAAACGTGTTCTGATGATGGGAACCTAGAAAATTCCCGAAATAGATCTATCAACACATTCCTGAAAGGGTCAAATAATAAATTTGAAAACAAAAACTCTATAGATTATTTGTTAGGACAATATCCTAATGAAGAAATATAGAGTATATGGCCTCGAACTTGAATAATTTTCATTTTCATTATTTAATTGGATTTTAAAACAAAAGGTCGAAAAAACATAAACACTATTGGACTTTTTAAAAATATCTAACGAAGAAATTTTTTTTATTCTGGTGCTATTTTTTTGACCGCAGCTGTACATTTACATACATATCATTTTTTTTTTTTTTCATAATAAATATAGAATTTATTCTCTCCAATTTACATAACCCAAGCCCTTAGGGCCATATGTGATTATTAAAAGCTACTTTATAACACAAGCTAATTAATAATATTTTCTATATAAAAAATAAATAACTTAAAACTATCATAAATAATAAAAAAAAACATTTCTTTTAATTAAAAAATTGCATCTTAATAAAAAATAAAAAAAAAAAAAAATTGAGAGAGATAAAAAAGACAGCGAACACAAAAAATTACAAATCATGAACAGCCACATAATCGTTCAGCTTTTGCCTAAAGACCTGTGGTGAAAAACTAAAACTTCTCAGTTGTATGTGTAAATCATTCCATATTCTCGAAAGCCTAATCTGAAATGATCGCTCAAACATAGTCGTGTGATGTATTGGATATACCAATTGTGGGTTTCTTTCCGAATGGGATAAAATATAATTATTTACTATATAGTCTGGAAAGCCATTTGCCATCGCCTTGTAGAAGAATATCAACAACCTCATAGCTACATAATTACTAAAAGAGCACCCAAGAAATTGGACCACATACGGGGTGACATGGGACCGAAGTCTTAGGCCATACACATATCTAATAATTCGATTGAAAATCCTAGTAAACCTACTAAATTTACCATCTGTGGTACCAGAAAATACCTCAACGCAATATAATATATGAGGCATTAACAAGGCATTAGCAACACGCATTCTAATTGAAAGAGGCAGATATATATCAAGCGAGTATAATCTTCTCAATATTCTCGAAGAAACGCTATTAATATGCGATGAGAAACTTAACTGATTATCAATTAAAACTCCAAGACACTTCATCTTGTCTACAAAATCAACTCTCATACCATTGAGAGTAACGTTTATCGTATCATCAACGACACCGAAACCCATTAACTTTAATGATAATTTTCGAAATATAATTAATAATTTCTGAAATACAATTGATAAAAATTAAATACAATTAATATTTTCTGAAATGCAATTCATAGTTTCTGAAATTCAATTGATAAATTTAAAATTCAATTGATATGAAATGCTATTGATAATTTCTGAAAAACAATTAATAATTTTTGAAATACAATTGACAATTTCTGAAATACAATTAATAATTTCTGAAATGCAAATGATAATTTATGAAATACAGTTGATAGAAATTAAATTCAATAGTTAAATCTAAAATAGAATTCATAGTTTCAGAAATTAATTGATAAATTTTAAATTCTATTAATAAAATTGAAATATAATTGATAATTTCTGAAATACAATTGATAATTTATAAAATACAATTCACAGATTCTAAAATACAATTAGAATATTCAGAAACAAAATCGATAATTTCTTAAATACAATTGAAAAATGATAAAAATGAAATACCTACAGTTAATAAAAATTAAATACAATTGATATTTTATGTAAAACAATTGTTAAATCTACAATAGAAATCATAGATTCTGAAATTCAATTGGTCAATTGATTTCTGAAATATAATTGAAAATATGAAATACAATTAATAATTTCTGAAATACAACTGAAAATTGTTTGATTTTGTTATTTATTGTTCTTCACCTGATTCTGAATCACTTGTATCTTTCAGACTTGATTCCACAATTGACGATTCTGATTCCAAATCATCATATTGTTCTGGATTAATTGAATTTATCCAATTCTCGGCCTTCTCTTCTCTCAAGCGCAATCTTTCAAGTGAACTAAGAGCAGTCATTATTTATTTCATACCAAAAGGCTTTAACAAGAGTGTCTGAATGTTTTTCCTTTAATCAACGGATTTAATATTTTATTACGTTTTATTTTATCATTAACAGCATTCTCCGTGAATTTCTAGTTTTCGTTTATTTAATTTATTTTTTAAAGAGCAAACTTCATCTTGTAAGTTTTTTGATGTAGTTTTTTAAACGCTTATTTTTTTTTTTTTTTTTTGTTGATTATCATAAACAAAGTAATAATTTTTTTTTTTGCAAATTTATTTATAAAATATATGTTTTAGACTTGTAGATTAGTTTTGGTAAAAATATGAGTAGTGAGTATCGAGTATTTGTCTTTCTTTGGGTACTCAATTCTTAAAAGTAACTACTCGATATTTTCAGAGTTGTATTTTGAACAGAATAACAATACAAAAATGAGACACCGCTAAAATAATAAGCAAGGTGAAAATTTTAAAGAAAAAACTTTAAAAATTATAAAAACATAAAAACATAGTTTGTAAACAAGTTAAAAAACAAATTTTTCAAATTTGAATTTTCAATAATAGTAAAAATTTTCATAATTTTTTTTTAAATATTAAAGTAAATTTTAAATTTTAAACACGTTAAAAGTATTGAGTAGCCGAATTTAAAATATTCAGCAGTATCGAGTATTGAAAAGTAACCAAATTTACCAGTACTAGAGTAGACTAGAATTGTGTAGTTCGTCTACGACCTAGTTCAATTGAACTTATCTTTACTTTGAACTAGTGAGCTAGTTCGTAATTTTCAGATCTTTTAGGTCTTTCGCTCTTTTCGTTCTTATTTTGGTATTTGAGTAATATTTCTTTTCTTTGTATAGCTGTTGAGTTTAACTTTTTTTTAATGTTTCTAGCTCAATTTTAGTAATGTTAAAAACAAGTGTCTACTATGAATACGTCACTTAAAAATTATCAAATAAACGATCTAACGAATAATTGAACGAAATTATGAAAGATCGATTGAACTAAAGTTGCGAGCGAGTTGATTAAGGTTAATTGAACTAGAAAGAGCGCTCAATCAAACGAACTAGATTGCTCAAGTATATTGTTCAAATGAACTACTCACTCAATTGAAGATATGACCTAGTTCACCATTTTTAGCTTTCTAGTTCATTTCGTTCTTTTTACGCATGCACGCAGAAAAAACTGGGGGAATATTATCGAAATGCCTAGTAATTATACAACTACATAAGGTTCAAATTAATGCTTGATTGAATTCCCTATGAAACACCTATTAACGTTAATGAAGTAGATTCATTTCACTGTCAGAACTCCATATAACCCATACACTGGAAATGTTATTACACAATTTCTTGTTTTTGTTTTTTATGCTGTGAATGCCATGTGACAAACCAAATTATTTATGTGACAGAAAACGCTATTCTGTTAGAAAACCGCTAAACTCTACAACATATATTTAATTCCCTACATTTTTCTTTTTAAAATGAGTCATGTTTCTGAAAAGCGACTATCAACTTTAATCAGAATGATGTCGACAAACCACTACCACATATTTGTATTGGCAAATTAATTACAACTACAATCGTCATTGTTTTTCTCAAAATTAAAAACTATTTTCAATAAAAGTTAAATGTCGTCATGAGGAAAAATTGGTTAAAAACCATTTAACTTTTTTTTGAACGAAAATAAAAGTTATTTTTTGATTTTTTTTTTCAAAAAGAAGCTATTTTTTATTTTTATTCTTATAAGCTGCTTTTTTCTCTTCTTTTTTTTAATTTATGGCAATTGAAAATTCCCATTATGTTAATTTTTATCGGGATTCCTCACATTTTTATGAGCTTGATCTATTGATTTATTAAAAAATTAAAAAACAAAAGACATCGCAAATAACAGTAAAGCTTAACTATAATATTTTAACAAAAAATTATTTTAATTAATTTTTGTAAAAAAATATCTTATTTTAGCTCTTGTTTTTGCTTTTAATGTTCCACAAGGATCAATATGGTTTTCCACAAGGGACAAATCAGTTTTCCGACAATAACCCTTTTTTGTTTAAAAATTTAAAAATATCTGTTATTTTCGGTCTATGGTATATTTAATGTACATTGCATTTTTATATGGAAGTAAATGAAAGCATACACTTTTAGTGAAATATCTAGTTAAAACTAAAAGCGAAAAAAGTCCCATACATTCTGTTTCAATAGCTAAAAATTGACAGGCTTCTGTCAAAATTTACTTTTTATTCTAAATGTATGGTAAAATTTTTTCGCTTTTAGTTTTAACTCTTAGAGGGTGTTCACAATAAATCTAAAACTAAAGGCGTAAATAATTCCCCATACATATTATAAGAAAAGCTAAAATTTGTCGGACTACTGGCGAAATTTACCGTTTCATATAGGGAATTCACATAAACAAGTTAATCTCATGAAAATGGGATTAACCGCTTAATCAAACACTAAACAAGGCAGTTAAACCATTTTTTTTTTAATTTTTTGGATTAACATTAATTTAACATTTTGTATGAGTACTGTTTCTATACTAATAAATGTGTGCAACTCTGATACAAATTAACGTTAAGAGGCTGCGCCAAAGAAATGTTGGCACAGTCAACAAACATTTTTGCCAACGCCGGCTTTTTCCTTGTTCCTCTTGTGCCGGATCACAATCGGCACCACCTTAGTATTCTGAACTGACAAAGTTTATCTTTTTGCACATGAAAACTTGGAAGATTAAAAAGGTCGATTAATGTTAAGGAGATTAATTTCGCAGTCTAAGCTCCCTAATACAAAATATATGGGAAATTTGTTTCGCTTTTACACACTCTATTCTATTTCCACTATAAAGATTTTGGTAGACGCTGTGGTTGTGGTTTGTTGACATGAATACAATTAACATCATTGTGAATGGTTATAATTTTGTATAGACTTATTTGTGTGAGCGCTCTTTCTAATTCTATTGATCCTGTAATTTAATTTATTTTTTATTGTTTGTTTTACCACGCGAAAAAAAACAAACTTTTAAAATCATATGTTATATTTGTACAATTTAAATAGACTTTAAATGTTCAAGATTGGTCACTTAAATGTGATTTAAATTTAAAGTTAAAAACTGACGTTTGTATTTAAATAGAACTTAAAGTACAAATGGCATTTAAATACGAAGTGAAAAACTGGGCATTAGACTTTAGCAATCTAGTTCATTAGAGTGAGCGCTCTTTCTAGTTCAGTTAGTTCGAAAGTTCTTTATGGTAAATTTACATTATACCTGAAATCTGGTTTAAGCCGGATTTATTATTTAATTATTTACAATACTATAAGCCTTTAAGGCCAAATGTATTGCTAGAATATAACATACAAATTCAAATTTATAATACAGCATTTCTAAGACTAAGATAAATATTAGTGTATAATGTGTTAATCCTTAGAACAGGATAATGTATACGTATGAACTTATTTAAAATCGTGCAATTTTCTTTCTTGGGCAAGGCGTTGGATCATCATTAGTAGGGTCCATATCGGTGCTTTGATGGCCTTTAAACATTATTCAATAGTCTAGTTGTAAATGTTCTGGAAGTAATATAGCATATTATCCTTAAATACACTAGGTGTTAATAAAAATTTTGCAAATAGTTTGGTAAATAATTAAAGTTTCTGGCCGTACGTATAAGAAATGATCGCTCAAATATCGAATAAGAAAAATGAGGTTCGACAATTTGAGGGGTTGAAGTCTATCTGGTGCAAGAAAATCGGGTATATAAAAAATATGGTACTCGATTGTAAATTATTTTGTAAAAGAATAGTAAATTGCGAAACTGCAAGTATTAATGAAAGGAACAACCAAAAAACATTTCAACAGCTGTTGAAAAATGGTCACAATAATTAATGCCATACACAAAACGAACAATCCTCTTTAACAATATGTTCAAGCTTATCCAGATTGTAGCCAAAGTCGATTTCAATACAATAGTTGACATTGGACATGAATAACGAGTCAGCAAGAGTATTATTTAACCTGGAAAGGCAGGTGTAATTCACAACTGTATAGCTTCCTTAGACCCAATGTAACTCTAGAAGATACGAAATCAATTTGTTCATCAAAATTAAGACAATCGTCTATAAAAACTCCCAAACATTTAATGGAATGAATATAAATCATTTTCGTACCGCAAATTTGAATTTCCGGATAAACAATTCTACTATTACCTGTTCTAAACATAATGGCCTTGGTCTTCGAAGGATTTATGGAAAATTTGTTATTTATCATCCAATTGTTTAGCCGATCAAGAGTGAAATTAGCAACTGACTCCAGGACGTCAAGAAACTCTATATAATTACCGAATAATAACTGAATATCATCCTAAAATATAAACGGTGTTAATAGATTAAAGATTTTGGTAACAATCTGGTTATGAAGCGTAATTTCAAACCAGGGGCCCAATTACAGGCATTCATGATCGTAATTTTTCGATTAAAATTAATTCTCTATTTTCAAAAATAAAATATTTTAACGAATTTTTTTTATTATCGATCTTCTAGTTCGGTCCTTGAATAGAAATAAACGTAAATCTTTATATTTTCATCATTACTATTTTTGTAGTTACTCATTAAAAACCAGTTTTCGAACGATTTCTCTCGATCATAAATGCCGTAATTCGGCACCAGATTTTCCATACAAATTCATAACTAGGTTGCCAGGCAAGCTGGTTTAAAATTACGCTCAAAATTAGGTTAGGAGAGAAATTTTCAAAATGTGGCATCACTTGTGGAAAAAAAAATGTAAACAAATCAAAAAAAAAATATTTAATTTAGAAAAACTAAATAAAACGTTTCATTTAATCATCCAGTTACTTATTTTTGTTTCCAGCGAAGACAATTTGTGCAAACAATATTGATATGGTGACCAGAAGAACAAAAAGAAATATCGAGCTTCCAAAAATTCATCACCAATAAAAAACAAATTTTATAATGTAAACGAGGGTGATTTGTAACTGGATTTAACTCGATTTTAAAATCAGATCTTTTTAACATTAAAAAACATTGAGCTGGCAACATTGAAAAAACAAAATTATTCTTAAAAGCAACAGAAAAGAAATATTACTCAAATACCAAAAAGGAACAAAACACCTAGAAGATTGCGAACTAGTTCACTAGTTCAAAGTAAAGACTAGTTCAATTGAACTAGGTTCAATTGAACATGATAGAATTTGTTTTTACCCACTAGAAAATATTAAAATTTATTTTAAATTATTTCAATTGTACATCAAATATATCAATAAAGTAATTAAAATGGGTGAAGTAAGCGAAGATTTTCAACAAACACATTTAGAAGATAGCAGCAGCAGTAGTGAAGATGACCCAGATATGCATGAATCTGTACCATCATCATATCACTATGAAACGAAACAGCAGCAACAAAATGTTGAAGTTCAAGAGGATATTGATATGACTGTTACATCCATAATAGAGCAGGAAGTTGAAGTGAGTACAGCAATCAATCAGGACGAAGACGATGAATTGGGTTGGCAAGAAGAAAATCCACAACCACCAGCCGATGACAACATGAAGGTAGTAGCTTCTCATTACAACGAACTTAAGGAGGCAGGAAGAAACGAACGCGTAAAATCACGTATATTTCATATGCGGAATTTTAATAATTGGATAAAGTCACAACTTATATCGGAATATTTGAAACGTATCAAAAACAGTCACCGTGTAGGAGAGCCCATGCGTGTTTTGGATATGTGCTGTGGCAAAGGTGGTGATTTACTTAAATGGGAAAAGGCTAATATTACCCATCTTATATGTACCGACATTGCGGAGGTCTCTGTGGAGCAATGTAAAAATCGTTATGATGAAATTGTCAGAAGGGCAGGGAAATCTAAATTTTCCAGTAAATTTGGTGCCGAATTTTTTGCATGTGATTCCACTTTGGTTCGTTTGAGAGAACGTTTCAAGGACCCCTCTTTAAAACTAAATTTAGTTTCATGTCAATTTGCTTTTCACTATTCCTTTGAATCGCTTAGTCAAGCTGAGTGTATGGTACGAAATGCTGCCGAATGTTTACAACCAGGGGGCTACTTTATTGCCACTATGCCAGATGCTTTTGAGATAATGAAACGTTTCAGGGCCTCTAAAAATAGTCGTAGTTTTGGTAATAATGTTTACAATATAGAATTTGTTAGCGATACCGATCCACCGCCACTATTTGGGGCAAAATATAAATTTAATTTAGAGGGTGTAGTCGATTGCCCAGAATTTTTAGTACACTTTCCAACATTAGTTAAACTATGTCGTAAACATGGTTTAAAATTGGAAAGGAAGACCACATTTGCTGATTATTATAAGGAAAATTTAGAAAAGGGTTTGTTGATTTTTGTATAACTCCGATCACTTCAAAATTTTTACCCCGAATAGAAATTATTTAGCTGATAATTTTTTATAATTCAGTAAAAAAAAAATCTGTAATATGAAAGCTCTTTAAAATATCTTACCAGTGGGGTAAAATATATCCCCAAAAATTAACCCATTGCAGGCGAAATTTTATACTTTTTTGAGGATAAAACCGGTCTATGTAAGTATATAAAAATCGATAGCCAATTCCACAATATTTGTTTGGTATATACTACCAAATTATTAAAGGTTAAAATTAAAAATTTTAATTTATGGGGACATAGTGTAAGCCAATGGAAAGATATTTTAAAAAGCTTACATATAAAACAAAATTTTCCTGGTCGTAAAAGAACTTTTTGTTAGCATTAAAAAAGTTTCCATCTTTAAGGACCTGCCCTGCCGGAAGAAAAAAAAATCTATTTTTGGAATCAGCTCAAAAACTATTTGGGGTAAAAATGTTAAAAATAAAAACAATTTTACTGTTGATTATTTTTATTTTGTATTTTTAGGTCGCCCGCTTTTGCAACGCATGAATGGTTTGGAGACGGTATTTGCCAATGGTATTGGTAATGATGAGCAGTATGCTCACATCAAACGTTACACCAAGGGTATGTCTGCTGGTCCCTATGGGTCATTATCAAAATGTGAATGGGAAGCAGCAAGTAAGTTATATGAAAATATTTTGTGCATTTTATACTAGTAATAAAAAAACCTAGATCAGCACATATATATTATGTTAGGGTTAAATATATTTAGTAGTCCTTTGAAATATGAGATTTAAAAAGACTGGGAACATATTCTCTAAGAAAAACTATAAATTGCTATCGTTTTGACGATGTTACTTACGAAAACGTTAAACTAAACGTTGGTAAATTGTTGTTAACAAAATTATTTAAAATTTGTATGTAATATTGTCGTAATTTAACTTTGAAAAGTGAACGAGTATCGTCGAAATTCGAAATCGAAATTTTCTGATAAAATAATTTAAGAATCCTCTATCAAAAACTATGCTTTTTTATCCCTTACAACTTATTTTTTTGAAAAAAACTACATTTGATTTTTTTAATGAGTCTTAAAACACAAAAACAACTTGCAAATTTTCACCACGATTTTTTTATGTGAAAGTAAATTCTGTGAAAGGGGTGTTTAAAAGTAAATAGAAAACAAAAAGAGGATTTAAATTGTTTTAATCGCTTTATTTGAATTATATGTACAGTGGGGAGCTTTGTACTTTATGATTCAGGTCGAAAAATATTTGACACTAGAACTAAACCCTACTTTTCTAAAGGTACAAGGTACGCTGAATCCAAATCTGACACCAGGTCAGACTCCGACATCAGGCGTCAGAGCTATATTAACAGGAAAAGCCTAGATTTTGATAAAAAAAATGCTCCTTAATCTAACCTTCCCGAAAATATATTTTTCATAACACTTGTAACGGCACCTTAATATGAACTTTTAGAAAAAATATTTCCTTACGAAAATATTGAAATTCAGGTTGTAACAGCAATTTTAAAGTCCCGCAGAGTAAAATAATCGAAATTATAAGCAAGTTCAACTGACGATAATTCCAATATGAACAACAATTTTCCACAGGATGCACCCCAGAACGCCAAATTACCCCCTTTTTGGAAAAAATTTTAAAATCGTGTAACTTTTATTTTCGTTGACCTATTTTTATTTGTTTTTCTAATGTAGTTTTGAATAATGTATAAAGAAATAGCATATCATCATGGGCCAACATTTTTTGAAAAATCCCCTTTACTCCTAAACTGATTTATCAAAAGTCGTTGTCAATAAAAGTGTTTATTTTGTATATATCTTATATAAGAGGGCTTTAACGATTGTAAGTGCATTTTATAACTTTTCGATCCACACATGCTTCTAGGTGGAATTTTTAAAATACACAAATTTATTAAAAATCTGTGTAAAATGTGGCTTCGTATTGTATGCATCTGAAACTATATTTCTGCCATAAATACGCAAAAAAAATATTAAAATCGGACTGCGGCACACGATTTTTATTGCATTTTTAGTGAAAACGTTTTTTTTTTTGTTTTCATATTATTTATTTATTCAAGTTCTGTAATATAAAGCCATCCAGGCCAAAAATATATATTACACAGTAATAATAATAACCTGAGTTCTTATTATTATTTTAAGTATTAAAAAATATTTATTTATTATTATTTTAAGAACGACTATAAAACCGATATTTTCAGTCAAAATACAATAAAATCACACCCCGTTGTCCGATTTCGGAAAACTTTTTTTTTTTGGTATTACTAGAATAAGTGAATATTCATTTACTTACAAAATTAAGCCACAAACATTCACACAATTTTTAAAATTTTTATTAGCATTTTGAAAATTGCATAAAAATGTAATAAACTGACTTGCCGCAGTCCCATTTCAATAATTTTCTTGCCTGTTAATAGAACAAATGTAGTTTCAGATACATACAATATGAAGCCACACATTTCACACAAATTTTTTTAATGCATTTTGAAATTTGAAAAAATAGGCGTATATTTGAGGTTAAATAAGATCACAACGGCCCATATTGATATGATATTTCTTTATACATTATTCAAGATTACAAATTGCAAAAAAAAAAAAAATAGAAATACATCAACGAAATAAGTTATACGCCTTCAAAAAAAATTTTTACAAAAAGGGTTTACTTTGGCCCTCTGTGGTGCATCCGGTGTTTCTTCACCATGACCTTCAGTACATTTTTGTAGAAGACTTTTCCCATTATGAGAATTTTTCCCACTACGCTATATATTGGAATTCTTTCGAACTTAAATATTTTTTTTTTATTAATTCTATATCTTTTTTTCTTAAATCCAATCTATTAAATAAAATCTGTAATTAGATTCGAATTTTTCTATTCTATTGATCTTGCTCTAGTACACAGTTAACAACAACAAAATACACTGATATTTTTTTTATAGAAAAACAAGTATATTTAGTGTGCATAGTTTAAGCATATAAAACCGAAAAATTAAAAGTTTGAGTGGAGTCACTTTTGAACTGGGCGATATGCGCTTGTCCAACCCAACTCAACAAAGATTATCTGGCATGTGATGAAAAACGATCGATTTTGATAATCAAAATTTAAAATGAGAAAAAAAGGAATTCTAATTATTTTAAATCGTTTCAGTTTAATCATTGGAATCGATTTACATCTTCCGATCTTTTTTTAAATTTAATATTCTACGAAACATTTAAGATTGAAATTTCAAAAACAATCGATTTGAAAACGATCGTTTTTCATCACATACCAGACTTTATTTTTACAAAATGTTTAAGATTTTCGAACTCAAACCTTTTTTCGAATCAAATTAAGAGGTAATCCCCCAGTGGTGATTTTTAGAAAAAACTACGATTTGTGTGAAAGTTAAAAGTATTTTTATAATTTAAGGTCGAAAAAAACATTGATTTAAATAAAATGTCTTTCTTTCTATTTTTTTTTAGCGATTTATTTAGTTTGTGCTTTTCGTAAATGTAAAAATACTTGGGATACTGAAGGCAAACCAGTATTTGAGTTTGATTGACCAATATCTCCCCGTTCGTATCAAGCCTTAAAAACAAAAAGAAGCCAAACATCGTAAAAATAAACTAATAACTTTTTTTGTTAATAAAATATTTTAAAACATTAAAAAAAGTTTCTTCTTTATTCATATATTAAAACAATCAACTACATACTTAAGAATGTTTTTTAAGAAAAGCTTACAATTTGAAATTAACAATTTTTTACTTAAATTTATTGAAAAATAAAAATTTATTACAACAATATCAAATCGTATCATTTAGTAATTTCAAACCAATTTTCTTTTTATAAAATGGATTAATAGGACTGGGCATAGGCATTGGGTTTCAATAAACCCTTGCCGGGTAACTTTTTAGCATCGTAGGGGATGTTGGGTGAACTTTTAATTTGTTGTATATACTCATGGGGATTTTGTGAAGTATTATGCTTCAGGGCGATCTTAACACGTTTTATGCTACCCGGTGTTTTGGGTGTATTAGATGTGGATAAAGATGATCTCTTTGAGTTTACGGGAGTAGAATGATTATCAGTTAAACGGTTTTTAGCTAAAGGATTTAACACTAAATTGGCATTAGCTTTTTTCAATTGCAACTTGCGTGAGGGAAGAAAATATTCAATTTCACCATCAGCCAATGCATCATCCCATTCATTAGTTGTCAATTTGATTTTTTGGAAGATTTTGGTGTAGATTCTTCTTCCGCATCAGATATTTTCAGTATTTTAGATTCTTTCTTGTTAACGGCCGGTTTAGGTGTTAATTGTTCTACGGAATCAGAGATTTTTAAAACTTTAGTTTGTTTTTTAGTATTATTTGTAGATGTTTCTTTTATTTCTTCCGTGCTGGAAGTGTTATTTTTGATTTCTGTTAAAGACTCGTGAAATTTTTTTGATTTCTTATTATTTTTATGGGTGTATCATCATCATATTTCGTATTATTCAATGATTTGTCCAATTTTTTTAATTTTTTAGCTGGTTCTTCTGTTAATTCATCTTCATTTTCTTTAGTTTGTAATTTTTGTTTCTTTTTTTTAGTCTGCACATTATCATTTTCTTGTATTAATTGATTGTCAATTTTAGTTTTTTTGGGTCTTAGTTCCTCTTCATTTAGTTCTTCTTCTAACCATCCGGTCATAAGAGATTTTTGTGACCTTTTTCTACGCTCCATTAGATAGTCTTTGGGTAAAGCTTTTTCCAATGACTGTTCATAATTACTTTCATCAATTTCTTCGAAATTTAAAGTTTTCAAAAACTTCC
Organism: Delia radicum; assembly: GCA_021234595.1. Lineage (NCBI taxonomy): Eukaryota > Metazoa > Arthropoda > Insecta > Diptera > Anthomyiidae > Delia > Delia radicum. The sequence goes on from CM037852.1 coordinate 190,151,738, forward strand.
TCCTCTTACGTTTAGTCATTTGTTTAAGCTTTCTATCGACACCATAAAGTTCATTTTCCAAGTTCTCCAATTGACGTACCTTTTCCTTAATCAAAGGTTTTTCGGATTTTCCCTCGAATCTTGGCATAGTTTTAATGCCCAATGGAAATTGGCCATTTTGATATGTTTTAAATAGTTGAAGTAGCTTTTTTAGAACCTTTCTACGTTTTGTAACCAATTCTTTTTTATAGAGAAAATGTTCAATTTCATTAATAATAGATTGGGCATCTAAAGGTAATTCTGGCATAAAAACATCCACATTGCCAGCACGTGGATCTAAATGTTTCGTGCTCAATGATTTCCGTTCCTCTGCTTCCTCCTCTGCAAGTTCTTCATTTTCATCATCATCTATTTTTTCCAAATCATCGATATGTTAGTAGGAAAACCCAAATCCTTCCAGGCATTGTACTTTTCAGAGTATTCTCGTCCCAAATTACTTTGATATAATAAATGATAAAAAATTCTAGTTCGACAATGAGAAATCAAATTAAAATCTCTTTGCGTTGCCATAAACTTTATAAAAGGCTTAATAAATGTAGCCACTTGCTCAGTGGTTATATCGCCTTCTGATATTTTTGCCAATTCTTCAAAGAATATATCAAAATAATGCATTGTAAAACCCTTGGCGGTTACATTTTCAAACAATACCGTCTCCGTGGCATGTTTATTAAATATTTCTATTGCTTCCAATGACCAGCCGGCATCTTTTAATACTTTAAACATATAACGTAACATACGTCTGGCCAGCATTAGAAATTTATCTATCCTCCACTGATCAATGCCAAACCATTCAATGCACATTGTATTTAAAAATGCTCCAAAAAGTTAACACTATACTCCAAATTACCCTCAAAACATTCTAATAGTTTACCCAATTGTTCGGCTAATTCTTCTTGTATAAGTGGTTTGTCCGAATACCACATATTGTAATACAGGCCCTTCCATAGTCTAGTAAAGTCTTCTTGGGTAAATGGAAATGAGGACTGTGCTCTTAGTTGCAACCACTTGCGTAACTTTTTCATTTGTCTATTCCTCTTGGTTAAATCATTGCATGCCAAAGATTTTACAATTTTTACCTCTTGGGCTATTATTTGTATATCTTGTGATACTTCCTCGTTTTCTTCTGCAAAATCTGTACTTTCTGTACTTTCAGTTTTTTGTAGAGACAAATTTTGTTTCCGCTTGTTAACCGGTGCCATAACTACCATTTTATGTTAAAATCTGTTAGTTAAATTCAAATTATTATTTTTTTATGTTTAATTTAAATAAAATTAATTAAATTTTAACTTCAAGCCCCGCTATGTTAACACGTGTTTAATTGATTTTTTCGTTCTTTGCACTGCCTATTTTTCTTCACTATCACAATCAATACAATTTGACATGCGAAGACAAGTAAAATGCAACAACAATGCAAATGTCCAGAGTTGTCTAAAATGGGAAGTAGTTTTTATATATATATAAGTGCTACCAAGCTTTTTATATTTAAACTTGGAATGTTTATGAAGTCTATTACTTATCGTCGGTTAATTATTAAAGTGCAACACAATAATAAATTTTGTTGTTTTTTCGGGTTAGGGCAACTTCAATATTTATTTAAAATAACACACATACGTTATAAATTTAATTTTTTATATTGATTTAAGTTTCGGGCTTAAGTTAAAATAGATGTTATTTAGTTCAACCACAGTATTATTCACATTTATATTTAAACTAGTTTTAGGGTCTTGTTATTCACTTTTTGTGTTTAGTATGTAAGTTAATTTTTTTACTTAAAGTCCCAGCAAGAACAGTGACGGTCAAATGATCGACACTGCTAATGGAAATATCCATCAATGCGTAGAACAAAGTTTCTATCATTTTCTTAAGGACAATATGAAAAAAGTGATGGAAACTTTGTGTGCGTGTGATTTTGCATCTCCCTCTAATTTATAAATTCATAAGTTAGAGGAAGATGCAAGATTTGCATGTGTTAGTTTCGGTCATCCATTTCTTGTAGGGGTGTTATTGACTATCTTCTTTTAATGATTTTATTTTTATTTGTGATTTTGCGCTAATAACAAAAGTCCTCTACATGCAGAAAAAAGTGGTGTGTTTTTATAAAACCCTTTCCTTGCTAAATTTACTTAGTGTTGAAATAACGGCGAAAACACTTGGGTAATAATATGCTAAACTTCGTTTTTGTTAAAATTCACAAGTTGTTTTTTTTGGTGATTTATTCAAGTTTATGCTTTGTAAAATTTGCATTGATGATCTTTAATACAAAACGTGTTATGTAAAAGTTACATTGATGAAACTTGGAAAATATAATAAGCTACAAGTATATTTTTCTAATAAAAAATATCAATTACAAGAAACACTTAGAATTTAGTTTGACATACATAAATCAATGTGGCAATATTTATAAGATATGTCAATATCTAATAAATATCTTATATAAAAGCATAATGGAGGTGAATTTTCTTAAGCATTTTATATCTGATGCAATTTAATTAAATAAAAAGAATGTAAAATTGGATGTGAAAAACGAAAAATTATAAAGAATGTAAGTAATATCTTATATGTAAATCCAAAAATTTTAATACTAATTGTATTGTTTTTTTTTCAGCACAATTTGTTGGATTTATTACGACGCAGAATTTGAAAACTTCTCTTTGTTGTTAAATATATTAATAATTTTAATAAAAATATTATTTGCAATAAAATGGAGTATTTTTTACTTACCTACAAAACGATTGTTTTAAACAAATTAAAAACATTTTTACAATTTAACAAATTACAAATTTAATTAAATTATTGAACATTTTTTTGGACTCCATAGGTTACATAAATTCACTTACACTAGATTTGTTTTTTTTCGAAATTTTTAAAAATATTCCAAACAAATTTAAGTATTTATAAAATTTCTAAAGGCTATTTTTTTTCCTATACATGTTTCAAAATTTGAATATTATGTTTTTGTATTTATAGGGTAACCGAGAAAAAGTTTTATTTAACTTAAACATTAGGTTGATTTAAAAAAATTTTAAATTACCTGAGCAATTCTTTAACTTAACAACTGAGAAATGTTATCAGTGTATTGATTCCTTAAAGGCTGAATTAGTTTGTACGTTACGTTCCGTGACGAATCAACTGATTTGTTTTTGATATATGAAAATGAGTGTGTGTGGTTAGTTTGTCTGTAATGTAACGTTGCGTGCCAGACGAACCTGTTAAAAACAGAATTTTCTCTACTACGTTAACAGCTAAAAACAGCTGATTTCTCTTTCATAAAAAAACTAAACAACCAATACAAGAACATTTTTTAATTTTAAGGTACCCGTGAATTAGCAATACTATTACACAACTTCTCGTTGTGTAATAGTATTGCTATTACTACCATATGTAGTAATAGCAAGTTCGAAAAATTGCGCAATAATATTGCTAGTGTATGGGTACCTTTATAAGCTAAATTGTACAATATAACATAAAAAAGGTTTTGCGACACATTATAATAAAATTACTACCACATTTGCAACTAGTCAATGACTATAATCGTTTAGCCACGAAACAGACTAACCACACAAAACAGCCATCCGGAACGGAACGGCACGTAACGAAACGTCACGTAATGCATTATCAATTGGTCACACCAATAATAAAGCGACGGCATTAGTACACATTTTTTTGATGCAGCTTTTACGTATGAGCTCTTGTTATGATTTGGCATCACTTTTTTAAATCATCTGTTTTTTATTTACCTTTTCCATCGCTTTATCGAGCCACGTTTGTTTTATTTCTCTTTAAATTAAAATTTTTCTCTCCGTTAAAAGAAATATTTTAATTTTTTTAATTCATGCTATTATCACTTAAAATAATCAAATTTGTTAAGCCATTTAGAAATCGACGTTTTATAAATTCTTGTACAACGATGGCCTGTAGTCGTTATGAGTATGTTAAAAGATACGAAAATGATGATAGCATTTTACCCAATGTCTGGATAGTCGTAAGAGTTGATGGTAAAGGTTTTCATAAATTTTCAAAAGTACATGATTTTGAAAAACCCAATGATGAAAAAGGTAATTTGTGATATATTTATAAATGCAAATAAAGATATTTTGTATTTTTCATAGCCTTAAATCTAATGAATAATGCTGCACAAACTGTGATGGAAGAGTTTCGTGATATTGTTTTATCCTACGGACAAAGTGATGAATATTCTTTTGTTTTTCGCAAAGAAGCAAATGTCTTTAACAGAAGATCCTCGAAATTATTGTCCTACGTTACCAGTTTATTTACTTCATCATATGTTATGAATTGGTCCAACTGGATGGGACAAAAACAGTTAAAATATCCCCCTTGCTTTGATGGTAGAGTTGTTCTCTATCCCTCCGATCAAAATCTTAGAGATTATTTAAGTTGGCGCCAGGCCGACGTACACATTAATAATTTATATAATACAGCATTTTGGAATTTAGTCTTAAAAGGTGGTCTCACTAATCAACAAGCTGAAGCTGAATTACGTGGTACATTTTCAGCTGATAAAAATGAAATCTTATTTTCCAAATTTAATATAAACTATAATAGCATACATCCAATGTTCAGAAAGGGTACGATATTGTTAAGGAAAAAAGTAGCATTTGAAGAAACTAGTACGAATAAAAGGCAATTAATTGTACCATTGCATGATGACATGATTAGAGATACATTTTGGAAACTACACACAGAATTACTTGGCAAATATACACCAGGCGAGTATACGAAAATTGAAGAAAATAAAGATTTTCCTGAATTAATAACAAGGCAAATAAAAAACATATCGACAGCAGCCGCAGAAAGTTGAAAGTTTTAATAATAAAAAAAAAACACTATTGCAAATAGTTTCTAATAAACTATTTAAATATTTAACTTATAACTTTTCTGAAATCATTATATTGAAGCAACTATACTCGAAGTTAAGTAAAATATACTGCACATTTTTTTTTAATTTACACCAAGAGGTACAAATTTTTATCCGTTTATGAAAATATTTGGACTAAGTGGTACAAGAACTATACTAATATCTGATGAAAATCGAAAGCCAGTTATTTTTACATATTTTCTAGAAAAATTAAAAAAGTAAAGTTTTATAAAAAATCGAGGAGCAATATCTCGAAAACCATTAGTGCGATTTCAAAAAGTTAAATGTTTGTGTTCAGCGGGCCAATTAGTTAAAAAAAGATGTATCACATTTTCGTTATGAGAGTTTTGAACACAAATTTCAAAAATCCGTAACTTTGGTCGCAGGTTGTCAAGGGTTAAGCTTTTCGATTTTTCTGAAATTCGTACAACATAATTTTTATAGCTTGTGCTACAATAATCCGAACAATATTTAATGAAAATCGAAATTTTAAATAAAAGTCCCGTTCAAAAAGTAGTAAAATACTAAAATTTTAGTCTGAGGTGTAATTTTTGCGTTAGTTTTTTTTTTAACCTAATATGTACAAAGAAAAATTAATATATATATATTTTTTTAATGAAAATGAAAATTATTCAAGTTTAAGGCCATACTCTATATTTCTTTATTAGGATATTGTCCTAACAAATAATCTATAGAGTTTTTGTTTTCAAATTTATTAATTGACCAATTTTAAACGATTTTTTCAAGATTTTATTTTAAAATGTATTAAGTTTCACGAATGTAAATCAATTTTATTGTCCGTATGTGCTTGGCATTTGGCTTTTTTACGACTTAACTATTAAAGCTAATTTTAAAAGTTTGATATCTTTATTTCGTGAAGTATTATCAATACGAGGAATTTTGTTTTGTTTGAATTCCATTATATAATAAAGTATTTTTGGTAGAAACATGCAGGCCAAACATGCAATTGAATAAGAAAGTGACCATTTAGACGATGTTTCTTTTAAATGATTTTTTTGCATGCATATCAAAGAGTATATTACAAAGAGAAAAGTTACCTTATACAGCGTTTTTAATGCATACCAACTAAACTCGGGCGAAGTAATGAAAACAACATTTTTTTTACACTAAAAAATAATTGCAACATGTTGATACGAAATTGTTGCTTAAAACACTCACTTTTATTTTGTTTATATTTTGTTATTTTCTATTAAACTTTAATGTATTTTAATTGTATCTTTCTTATTTTATTGTTAAAATTTTAAATAAATAAACATTTCATTAAAATATTATTCAAAGACCTGATAAAACTGAGAATTTTGTTTGTATTGTCGTTCTTTTAAAATTGCATTTCATTTGAAATTGTCAGGTTTGAGATCATAATTAAATGTTACTATTACAAATAGAAAACACTAATTGTTAATAAATGTAAGAGAAGATGTGAGGATCATCGATAGAGGGAGTGCCGCACTCTCGACCTAAGCGACTAGGTCATCTTCAGCCTCATTCTAATCCAGCACCCGCAATAAACTCAAGGTTTAATTAATTAATTACACGCACAAGTTATTTTCGTTTTTTTCTTACAAGTTTTTTCTTAAAGCTTTTATTTGTCAGGCTAGCCAGTTCAACTTTTAAATTCCTGCATTATGTTTTCATTTGCTCGGTGCAAGTTTACTAATAAATAAAAACAGATCAGATTGAGAGAGACTGAGGTGGATAGAAAACCATTGATGCAAATATCGTATGTGTGCGAAAAGTGTACAGAATTAAGAGGCTTCTCTAACATGTTCGCCCACAAACAAGATTTGCATGCCATAAAATCATGGAACACAAGCATCGCCATAATTGACTCTAAAGTATCGTGATGGTATTTTGTAACAAATATGTTGCAATTAATTAAACAAAACGATAAAAATACTTTGCCATTATATTTAACCTGACCAACCCATCCGCCTTTGGCGGGATTATACCTCTTATAGGCTGATCCCGCATTGAATTTTGTTCCCGCTGTTAAGTTAGAAACCCGCTTTTTATTTTAGAACTTTTTAAAACAAATTATACGTTTTAGAAATGTGTTAGTTTTTCGAATTGAAATAAAGTTATCAGAACCCGTGATAGGATTTCGAAATTTTGAGTAGTGCTTTAAGAGCATTCGTTGCGCCAAACAAAATTTTTAACCATACAAAGAAAGTTTAAAAAAAATATCGACATAATATTTAAGTTATACTACTCGGAAAGACATTTTTTATAAAACAAACTGTTGAATTTTTTTTCAGATTCAATAGATTTTTAATAAAAACTGCAAACTTGATAGAATCCGGATTTAAGACAAAAAGTTTTTAATATCCCGCTTTTTGTATCAAGATACCGCATTTGCGTCTGCCGTGTCACGCCTTTTATTTATTAAAAAACAGTTGGTCACGTTAGTTATATTGGACATAAATTTGCAACCGTATGGGACCCTTTACAACAAGTCAGCTAAATATGTACGCCACTGTAAGGCTAACATTTGTTATCATTTCTTGTGCATGGCAGTTTTGAGAATTATTTTGTTTCTTGTGGAAAAGGACCAACAAGAAAATATATTTTTTTTCTTTGTTACTGAATTTTATATATTATATACTTGTTGAAAAAAGTTAATAAAACAACTTTTGTTTAAGTTAAAGAAGTTTTAAAATCTAACAATTATGCCTGGTTATCATGATCCTGTACAGCACCATCGGCGTATGAATTGTTTATCTGTGGATGCCATACAGGAATATTTTGCCCAGTTGAACCCAATTGCTAAACGCATAGCATACGATATACATGATACTAAAGCTAATTATGGTCAATTGTGGAATACATTGGATTATCACGAACAGAATGATATAATTAATGATACATTAATAAAGCCAGAAATATCACTTCATTATTTTGATAATTTTTTAACACCCCACGCCGACAAATTCATCCGCCAACAGTTATCAATCATCTACAGATTCATTAACAGCCATAGTATTAAAGGATGTTAGTAAAAATTATGAAATTCAAGATGATGGCAAAGCAGAAAATAAAATCAATAAAAATTCCCTTAAACATATGAACGATGAAAATAAATCTTTTTATTCTTATGATGGTCGCAATCTTCATACATTTGGTATACAAAAAGTTGCCCTCAAAGTTATACAAGATGATACCTTGGGATGTTTTCGTGATGAATATTCACGACCATTTTGCTATCGAACCAAATCTCAAATTAACTTATTTGTTTTGCAGCATTCAATTTATGAAAATATAGCTCCTAACAAAATTAAAATAAATAGCACAGCTGCAGCTTATATTAAGTCATCATCATCTGCCGTAGCTAAAGCTAATGATATACCAAAACCTGAAGAGGATGAGGAAACCAAAAAAGCTTTAGATAATTATCATCGTTTGCAGCAACAGTTAAAGATAAATCTAAGCGATAACTTGCAAACATCTAATGAAATTCCTAAATTAACATCCATTAAACCAAGCAGTATTTCAGGTAGCCGTAAAATGATTAAATCTCCCGATTTAGTCAAAAAAGATAAGGGAAATATTACAAATTTCCAGTCTAGCTCAAAGAATACAAAAGCTTCTTTGCTACAGAATTATTTACAATCTACACAATTAAATTCTAAACCAAAAATAAACGTTAATTATGCAGTTTGTACAGATGCCTATAACGCTTCGGAGGAGAGTTCAAACTTATTACAACATTGTGGTCGGGCCAGTGATTTAACTACGGCTTCTTGCTCATCGGCAGCTACTTCAGATGATGAAAAAACTCTGGAATCAGAAGATGCTCAATTACTTGATAATGATTCTAATATACGCAAAGGATTCGATTTTCTTAATAATTGGTAAATTATAATGAATATTAAGTTATATGCTAAAAAAAACAGAAACTTATCGCTTCATATGGTAACTAGACAAAATTATTGTCCCTTTTTCAAAAATTTTGATATATATTATTACAGAAAAAACCCAGCGACATTACATATATAATCTAAAGTATTTATAAACATAACATATTTATAGACTGATGCAATTTTTTTTATTTGAAATAAATTCACTATACTAAAAACATTGTTTTTATTTTAATGAACTCAAACGTATAATCATAAGAGAAAATCAATGAGTTAAATACATCATTCATTCTTTTCGTTTTATTTATTTATTCAAAAACCTTTGAAAGAACTTTGCGGTTTTGAAATGTTTTAAACATGCATCAATAGGAAATTAAATATTTTTTATATAAAATTGATTTTCACTTTTTCGGTGACGCGAATGCCATTTAATAGTCTTTGATTTTTTTTAAATTCTAATTTATTTTTTCCATAAAGAAGTACTTTTTAACAGGGGAAAATGTTTAAATAGTGTAGACAATGATTTAATTATTGCAAAAATTGGACTTTAAATACGGATGTCATCTTACAAGAGCTTTAAAATTTCCGAATACGTTTAAAATTCATAACACACTATTATTAACAATGTAAAAACTTGATTTATTTAAGTTTATCTGTCTGAAAAATTAATTTTTGATGGAATGCAACATTGCAATTGCATCAAAAATGCATTAGATTTTTTTTTAATAATTTGTGCATTTTAAACAGTTCTAAAAAAATCTGTAAATCATACAGATGTGTAATGAAAATCGAAAACGATCAGTTTTTCAATCTAAAATATTGTTTTTTTTTTTAAATAAAATTGAACTCGACTTTTTTATACATCGCTTTATATCAATCAAAACTTTATACTAAGGCAATAAAAAATAAGTTTTATTAATATACATCGTAAAATATTAAGTATTGAAAATGCGATAGTTTTTGATATTCATCACATGCCTGATAGATAAGGTTTTTTTTCAAAAAATCGATAAAAATTAGATGGCATTCTCGTCCTAGAAAATGTAAAATTTAATTTTGTATAAAAATGTCAAATGAAGAGGGAGATAATTTTCAAAAATGCATTAAAATGGCATTTGCATCAAAAATGCATTTTTTATTATTTTTTGTTTGTTGCTTTGAAATTTCAAAAATTTTCTACACTTTGAATCAAAATATTTAAAAACATGCTAAATCAATATACGTTAATAGTTTATCTTTATTGTTTATAGCACGTTTTCGGCACGAAAAATTAACAATATGCTCTTCTACTAAACTTTTTTTCGTTGCCTACTTCAGGCGATATGAGCTTAAAACGTAATCAATAAAAATGAACAACTTTATTAATAAATTATTCATCTTACCTAAATATAACTACAGTCCAAAAATTACACTTTTTGTGCTTTTGAGTGAAAACTCACATTAATTTCAATATAGTATATTAATTAAACTTTAAGGCAAACTTTTACTACTAAATATAATGTTCCTTTGAAATTACATAAAAATCCGTCCATACGTTTTTAAGTTAAAACTTTGTACTTTAGAGGTATCTAAAATAATAAACATCAACTAACATTCTTTCAATAATTTATATAACTGATATGTCAGTAACTGATAACTAGGGCAACAAAAATAAGCTAAAGCTTATTTTTTATTTGAAGGGATAGAACTACTCAAAAACTTTTTACGGACTCTCCGACACGTACGGAATCATGAATATGGCATTTACGGTACATATCTGTTACAGTTTGTACATTAACGGATCACAAACGGACCTTAAAATCGGATTTTTCGAAAGCAATATTATTACAAGTAACACATTAGACCAGAGGCTGAATTCCCGTTGAGATTAGTTTTTCAATCAGTGAAGTGACATTTATTTTCACAGAACGATAATCCTGTCTCAGGTAGTTCCAATTTTTTTAATGAGAACATTATTTTTTATTCCTTCCATTTATATACAAAATATATTTTTATTTGGTAACCGAATAAAAGTTATTCGAATATTTATAAAAAAAATCGCTTAATTATTTACTTTCGAAAAAAAATTAAAATGTAACTAAATACATAGCTTAAAATTAATGCCTTATGATTTTTATCACTAATAATCATCATCGTCGTCATCATCATCATCTGCACCAAGACTTCCACCAGCTGCATTTATTTGTCTAGCTGTTTGCTGTACTGCCGATGCTTGCATACTAATCCACTGTTGCTGCTCTTCTTGGGCCTGTTCCTCACGTGCTTTGGCAAATAACTCTTGTTGCTGTCTTAATAATTCCTCTTCAGGTATACCCAAATTCTCCAAACGTGTACTTTGTCTTCGCCTTTTGGCGGCCACTTCCTTGCAATCGTTTAGTACAGATTCAGCTTCTTGTTTATAATCACGAAAACCTAAACGATCCAAAGCCTCTAGAACATGTTCAGCATTAATTGTTTTCTTATTACGCATATTGCAGACTTCATTAGCTTCAGAACTGATTAGATGTATAAATTCGGAACAACAGTTGAGCAGCAATTCTCTACTTTCATTGGCCACACGAACAGAAGGCACCAATTCTTTGATGATTTTATTGATACTGGCCCGTGGTAAAGTCAATTCATCATCTTCGGTTGGTGGAGGGCATAATTCATCTTGAGGATTACTCATGACTTCTTTAATATAACAAAAATATTTCTATTTTTTCTAATTTTTATAGAAAATCTAGTTTTAGATTGTGTAGAGTTGTGTAGTTCGTGAACGACCTAGTTCAATTGAACTAGTCTTTACTTTGAACTAGTCAGCTAGTTCTCAATCTTCAGATCTTTTAAGTCTTTCGATCTGTTAGTTCTTTTTTGGAATTAGAGTAATATTTTTTTTTCTTTATGTTGCTTTTAAGTTTTGTTTTTTTTTTCAATGCTGCCAGCTCATTTTTTAATGTTAAAAAGATGTGTCTAATATGAATACGCTTAAAAATTACACGGAGTCCACATCAGATACTAAGTTGGATGCGCGAGAACGCCAACAGAATAACGGATTTAATTATGTATGTTCATATTAATGTTAAGGGTGTAGAACAAATATTCATATTTATATCATGTCTTCTCATAATTTTTAGTTTTTAGTTTAGTAAAGACGTCCGTTTATTCATTCAATTTTCAACTATGCGATTATAAAATAACTTTAATTGATTTATAACACTTAAAAACAATTTGTAATACACTTTTTCTTCTTGTATTTTTTAATTTTAGGCGTTTAACTTTTATATTATTTGTTTGTTCACAATCTTTTATATATGTGTGTGTGTATTTTGACAGCTCATATCATGATGTTGTTATTTATCATAACACTATTTTGATATCAGATATAATACTAACAGTAATGTGTGGTCCACACGTAATATAATTCTCTCTGCGACTGAATTCGAAGTTTGCTGACAGAAAAATATTAAAGTTAATATATAGTCTGGACACTATTTTATCGAACAAACGATCTATCGAACAATTGAAGGCAACTGTCAAAGATCGAAGAACTAGAAGTATGAACTAGTTCATTCAGATCAATCGAACTAGAAAGAGCGCTCCCTCAAACGAATTGATTGCCCAAGTATAGACTTGTGTATTTCGTGTACCTACTAGTTCAATTGAACTACTTACTCAATTGAATTATATAGCCTAGTTCACCATTATTCGCTCTTCTAGTTCAATCACTCATTTCGTTCTTTTTACTCAAGTGTTTCGCCTTTGTACTAAAGTGTGATGAAAATCGCTATTTCATTAGAGGTGAATATATCAAAAGTGGTGAATGTTGTAGGTTGCCAACCAGGAAACACTTGTTTTCTTAAACTACACTTAAAACAACTACACACAAAAAAAATCGTTCCCATTTCAACTAATACGGGTTTTTCACATAAAATGTTCAATAATTAAGTAGAAACAAGTAAAAACTAGGTAATATGTTACTAGTTTTCGCATATTTTTTGTGAATAAACTTTATTAGTTGAAATGCTCTTAATTACTTTAGTTTATAGTACAGTTAAGCAGTGCTTGAAGTGCTTGGATACTCTTTAGTCTTTATGCTCGCTGATAGATTTATAATTATGCTGTGCTTTATTGTTAATAATTAATTTTAAAAACCGTATTTTTTAAATTAAGCAAGTCAGAATTTTTTCTAGCGAGTTTTGGATATGGTCTATGCAATAATAACTAGTTGACATCAGTGATAAACAGAGATGCAAAACGCACTAAATAAAATAACTCTGAAAATAAAAGTGCTGATGATAAAAATGTCAATGAATTGCAGTATTGCCATTTGTGATTAATAGAGATGTTATTGAAAATTAGAGAATTTCTTAATCAATTAAAATAATTTTATGATTTTTTTCGGAAATAATGATTTTCATATTAGTGCTAAGTGTTGCGTAGTAATTAATTGTGATATTGATACGATTTATTGGTTTTATATGAGTTTAAAACCGGCATTTGACATTTACTGATGTTTTTGCAATTGACATTTGTATCTGCTTTTTTTCACGTCTGGCAGTACTATTTACACTTACATAAGAGGAATTAGCCTCTGTCACTGTTTCAGTCGTGTCGTGAAAAATTCTGGTAAAATTTTCTCTCAGTTTTTGCATAATCAATTTTTTTATATTGTATAAATTCTTAAAAAAATATTTTTAATTGTTTTTATTGCATTTTTAGCTAATCGCACGGAACTCTTGAGCAATTATCCAAAATGTTTACACAACGTGCTACAACTTTTTTGGTTCCCTTCGCCGTGGAGGCCACTTTACAGGCTCAACAACAGCGTGGTATGGCTACATTGAAACAGATTTCCATTCGTCTAAAGTCTGTTAAAAATATTCAAAAAATTACGCAATCCATGAAGATGGTGTCAGCTGCCAAATACACTCGTGCCGAGCGTGACTTGAGAGCTGCCCGTCCATACGGCTTGGGTGCTCAACAGTTCTTCGAGAAGACCGAAATTAAGACCGACGAAAAGGAGGAACCCAAAAAGTTAATGATTGCCATGACTTCCGATCGTGGTTTGTGCGGTGCTGTCCATACTGGTGTGGCCCGTTACATTCGTAATGAATTGGCCAAGGATGATTCCAAAACTAAGATCATCTGTGTCGGTGACAAGTCCCGTGGTATCTTGTCCCGTCTCTACGGCAAGAACATCCTTCTAGTTGCCCATGAAGTAGGTCGTCTGCCACCCACTTTCTTGGATGCTTCTCGCATTGCCAACGAAGTTCTGCAAAGCGGTTATGATTTCACCGAAGGTCAAATTGTCTTCAATCGTTTCAAGTCGGTTGTATCCTACCAATGTTCTCAATTGCCCATTTTCGGTGCTCCCGTCGTAGAAAAGTCCGACAAATTGGCTGTCTATGATTCTTTGGATGCCGATGTTGTTCAAAGCTATTTGGAATACTCCTTGGCTTCACTCCTCTTCTATACCATGAAGGAGGGCGCTTGCTCAGAACAATCATCCCGTATGACTTCTATGGACAATGCCTCCAAGAATGCCGGTGAAATGATTGAAAAATTGACATTGACATTCAATCGTACCAGACAGGCTGTCATTACCCGTGAGTTGATTGAAATCATCTCTGGTGCTGCCGCCTTGGAGTAAACATGCCACTGCTAGCCATATGCTGCTAAACGAAAAACGAATTCAAAATTCGAAAATAATTACAAAAAAAACTGCAAATTATCGTTGCATTCAAGTAAATGTTTAGATTAAATTATACATCTTCTAAGAAAATCCATACAATAAACAAGAAACACTCAAGAATAAATATGAAGAGTTATTAATGTTTAAAGTTAAACAAAATTATGAAATGTAATCCAATAAAAAACTGAAAAAATATTGAAATTTTATTTTTATGTAGTAGCAACAAATAAAATTATCACTCTTTTCAAAAAATCACAAATTTAAGTTAAAATTTGCAAATCAAATTCAAACAATTCTATTTGAAATACAAAAAAAAAAAACGTTTGAAATTCAAAACCCCCATATGCAATTCAAAAAATACCAAATGTTATTCAAAAAATAACATTTTATATTTAAATAAAAAACATTGATACTTTGACGCTAAATATAATATTAATTTTATATTTACATTTTTATGTTGGACTCTATGGTGGTCACTTATCCTTGTCCCGTTTCTCACATTTAACATGTAAATAAAAAAAAAAAAAAAAAACAAATCAATGTATTGCCCCATGTAAAACATAATATGAAGGAAAAGTGACGTTTTCGTTTTGAAATCCATAACATATTACTATATTATATATTTATTGAAAATATCTTAATGACCAATTTAAAATATCAAACTCCAAAAATTTAGTTTGACATATAAATTTTTGATTATTAAGCATATAAAATTTAACTACGTTAAATTTAAATTTGGTTCTTTATAATCGGACTATAATATCTAGCCCCTCTTCTATTCAATTTAACAAATTTATTTTTACTTTATTGAATCGTATCAAGTTATATCAAACTCAATATAATTTAATCCTTTTATATACAAGGGGATACATCATTTTACCGATCAAATTGTATTTTAATTATGTATAATACTATATCAAGTTTGTTACATTTCTTTGTTAGTTAAGTGGTAACTAATGTCATTTTGCATGAGATTTCGTAACATTGTATAGAAAAAAAAAACAATCCTATTATAAAATTTGTTGTGCATTTTCAAAAATTAATAAATCAGTTGTTAAATTAGTCAAATATCAAACTAAAAAAGTTTAAATAAAAAATCGTTAATAAACAAATTCACGAAATAATTCGCCACTCTCTCGATTAACCATCAAACCGGCCTAAGCTTTTTGCAATGAAGTTTATACTAAAAAAATAAACCATGAGTGAAAACTAGTGTTTGCAATAATGGGACCTAGGCGGTTAACCGGTTTAAGAATTATTCGAAAAAATCGCTTAAATGAATTAACCGGTTATTCGGACCGGTTAATCTACAAAACTGGCAATTAATCGTTAAAATATTAATGGTTTCTTCTAAATAAAAATTTAAAGAACAGCATTTTGTTTTTAAATAGTGTTTGTTGAGGATGATGATGTTTTAATAAAAAATGCCTTAGAATCATGGGGTTTTATTTTGGAGGAATCTCTTGAAAAATAAAAGGTTTTCAGTAGGGCAAGTTTTTTTGTCTTTGCCATTAAATGCCACTTTATAAGAATTTTTTCGGATTTCGCTAATTTTTAGACTTTTTGTTAAAAATTTTTGTAAAATATAGTTAAAACCAAAATTTTGTACATAATTTTCAGGAAAAATTTTTAAAAATGTTTATTTTGTTTGTAAAAATTAAATTTCAGAATATTTTCTTTTAAAGCACCTTGAAGCCTTTGATATTTCACCACCTTTCTATCCCATTTCCAAAGAAAGAATTTCCTGAGTGTTGCTTCTCTTTCTAAATAAAAAATTGCTTCACAGTTGGTTAAGTGTTTTATATATATTTTTTTATAAAAAACGATAATGATGAAATTTACAGTTAAAGTGCTAAAGTGTTATCGTAGTAAATTAATGTGGACTTAAAAGTTTAAAATTTTCGTTGCTTTAAAAGAAAATATTCAAAAAAAATTATTTTTAAAAACATTTAAGCAAATATACATTTTTTAAAATTTTTCCTGAAACATGAACAAAATTTGAGTTTTACCTACATATATTTAATTTGAAAAATGGCATTTTATAGGAAGATCCGAAAAAAAATAATTTTTACAAAATAATTGAAAAAGTGACAAAACAGGAATTTCATGGAAAATGCCGAAAAAAACTTGCCCTACTGATAACATTTTATTTTCAAGAGCCCGTAGATTCCTCCAAAGTAAAACCCAATACTCAAAAAAGTTTTGCTTTTACTACATGACATTTGTTTGTATAGTAATCAGTATTTTATGTTTTTTAACTGCAAATACAGTTGCTTTTCTATGAAATAATAAAAAACAACTGTCATGACAGTTATTTAAAAAAACAACTGAAGAAAAATACTGTATTTTTGTAACAGTTGTTTGAAGCAGTTATTTAAATATTTTAATAAACAACTACCAAAACAGTAATTTTGCAGTAAACAGTTAAGTTTTGTTAGTTATTTAAAAATTGAAGATTGTGTCGAGTTTTTAAAATCTCTCGTTGAGTTTATATTTCTTATTATTGATGTGTTCATTCATATGTTGCAAATAATAATTAGAAAATTCCATTGTATCTCCAATGCATGAAAACGTTATAGTTGGAGTACCGTTTGGAATTTTGGCTTTGCATTTTAAGTGGATGTAGAAAATTCAAATTTTGATTGTAATTGAAAGAAAAAAAAAAATTGTTAAAAATAGTAGTTTTTTAACAATTTTTACAGAAGTTTCAAAATTTTTGTAGTAAGATTTAAAAATAGCAAAGTTTTTAGTTATTTTAACGGTAATTACCTCTGTCGCCTTTTTAATTGAATTTACAGTTGTCTTAACTGTCATTTTCAGTAGATTCTACTGCAAAACTTTTTTGAGTGTAAGATTCTAAGGCATGCTGTGAATGCTCAGGATGCTTTGAATCATCCTCAATGAACACTTTTTAAAGCAATGCAGTCAACTTTACTTGATATTTAACAAAAAAGTAGTTGGTTTTTTTATAATAAACAAAAGAAATACATTTTTTTTTTTTATTTCTTCATTTTATTTAACCGAGCCCTTAGGGCCATATACAGTTAATTAGGGCTACTACAGTAACAACAACATAAAAAAAAAATAAAATATATATATATATAAAATATACCTTAACGATAAAAATAATTCACGATTAATCGCCAATTTTGTCGGTAAACCGACCCGAATATCCATTTAAGCGATTTTTTGGAGAATGCCTCAAGCGGTTAACCGCCTAGGTCAAATAATTGGAAACACTAGAAAAACCTAAGAATCTAACAGTGTTAATTATGCGATTTTGAATGAACATTCTAGTGTCGGTTTATACACCGATGATTTTTGTTTGAAACTGGTCCTAGTTAGGTATATCTTACATTTTCATTGGAACATGTTTCAAAATTGAAGTGGTTGGGAACCGATTATAAATAATGTTCTTGGGAGATGGAAGAGGAAGTTTGATACCTAAAGAATTAATTTGTAAGTTGTCTGACATCTATTTAAACAAACTCAACCTTGTCTTGAAATACATAGAAATATTGATTTGTATTAGTTAAAAATTTTAAAAGAATTAAAACATTATAAAAAATTGCTTATCTAATTTCCTAAAACCGATCAAAATATATTATCTGGAGGCTTAAGGATAGCCTTCACAACGATTTTTAAAGCATTCGATGATATTTTGTATAGCGTTTCTTTTCTACATTTTTTTACTATTTTTTTCTTGCCAGGGCTAAGAAAATTTACAAGTTTTGGGACAAAACCATATAAAAATGTAACCGATTAATCGACCTCTTTTAAACCGATTATTCGGGTGAAAAAATTATTTAAGTTTTAAATTATTCGTTTCGACATTAACCGAAATGGAGGCGATTGATCGAGGAATCGGTTGTACGATTAACCGAATTGAAAACACGAGTGAAAACATGTCAACTCAATAAAAAAAAAATTTCATTTTCGAATAGACCATCTCCTATTTCAATGAAATTCACCATAACTGTCATACTCGACAAGAAATAGACGAAACATAAATTTAAAATTACGGACCCTTTCGGTTTCCGCAATATGATGTCATGAAAATTGCAAAAAAAACGCTAAAAATTGACTTAAGTATCGTTACAACACAGAAAGAGAAATTCAAAATAATGGAATCAAATCAACCGTTTGGCTGAAGATGATGTTGAATTTAAAACATTTGTGTTGTATTTCTTTGATTTTAGGATATCATGGTTGGCAATTGATTATAAAAATTTAAATCTTGTGAAAGGAAGTAGAAACCCATGGATGTTTAAAAAATTAGTGGCATTAAAAATAAATCGTAATTTTTCAGAAAAGTTTTACAGATACTACATGACAGTCATTTGTACAGTAATGCGTTTGTAGTTGTTTTAAACTGCAACTGCGTGTATTTTAGAAAAATTAGAAGAATAATTTTTAATGTTTTCGAGGGTTGATTTTTTAAACAACCTACCAAAATTAACGTATTTCGGTAACAGTTGCAGTTGTTTCTTTTTTTTTTAAAAGATACAAAAACTAAAAACCAACATGGCGATGTAACAAGCGTCTTGTTTATACATTGTTTCTGTTTTATCTTCAGTGTAAAAGAGAATGTTAAAGATTTTATTAAATCAATAAAATATTAAGGTAAGATTTGGAATAGAAAATAAACTTATTTACTTGAATATTATTAAAGGTTAGCTCTTTAATATTTATATATTAATTCCATCTATTGAAGACAGACATGTGGCAGAAAGGACTTGGAAAAATAGCGTGAAACGTTAATATTTAAAGTGATATTTTATGTAATTATACCCAGCAAAAATAATGCGAAGTAGTTCCAAATAAACAACATTTATTTTCTAATGCTGGTCTTTTAGATCAGTTCCTAAACTTAGCATATAATGTCATCATATACAAGGCTAACTAGTAGAAATGTCACGAATGTTTGTTTTGAATTTGGTATTTGACATACTCGAATGGAACCGGGAGTTTGTGTCTTTCATTTCATTTCATTTATTAATTCAAAAACCAAGCCCATAGGGTTCGTATTCTACAATAAATTTTTACAAAAAATAAATTTATAATTTAAAGAAATGCCTAAAATAAATAAAATTATAACTAAAGTTTAACGGCCCAAAATGTAGCAAAAAGATTATCAAAATAAGTAGACGATTAAAAAATAAAACAAAATATATATAAAAAAAATATGAAAATTGATCGTAAATTATAGTGAGTGATTAAAAAACTGCCTTAGTTTGCGTTTAAACGTAGCACTTGCAACAACAAAGCTTTTAAGAAATCTAGGTAATGAATTCCAGACTCTAGTTATCCTCACATTAAAGGATCTCTCGAAAATAGAAGAGTTTATACGTTGAAAAACTATCTGAGGGTTTCTACTCGATCTTGTAAATCTAAAGTTATCAACAATGTAACCAGGACAGTTCGCTCTAATTAGCTTGTAAAACAATAACAAGATTCTCAGTTTTATAAAATTCTCAAAGAAAAAACCAAGAAAATCCAACACAAACGGAGAGACATGTTCTCTTTTCCGCAATCTGTAAACATATCTCACTATACGGTTAACTGTAAGATGAAGACGTCTAAGAATATTACTGCTAGTACCCGTAAATACCTCCAAAGCATAAATTAACTGGGGCATAAGAAGAGCACTAGCTACACGTTTCCTTACATGTAGAGACAAACAAAGATCAAGAGACCATAATCGCCTCAACGTAGCATTCACTCGAGCACACACGTAATCAACGTGTTTCGAAAAACGTAACTTATCATCTACAAGAACACCCAAACACTTCATTTCCGAAACAAAGTTGATACTAACACCTTTCAATGATACACTTAAATCACGGGAATCAAAACCGAAGCACATAGCCTTCGTTTTGCTAGGATTTATGTCTAACCCATTCGTGTCCATCCACCGTGCAATCTGAACAAGGTAAAATTCTATGTTTGCCTACAAAACATCAAAGAATTGTCTTTTAACAACTATTTTCTTTAATCTAGATGTCGGTTTGAATTTGTGTTTTCTGACCTTTAAATTTGAAAAACAATGATTACAATATATAAGACTTAACAATAGTTTTCTTTCTGTTTAAAAGTTTTTTTTTAATTACAACATTTTAAGCACTCCTACAGATACATATTATCACTCAGTAAAAAAGATGTGACTTGACATCATACCTTAATCACTAATTAAAAATAGCAAATTAAGTTCAAAAATACAATCTTCCATAACCTTACACACAGTACTTTTGATAAAGTGAAGTTTGAGGAATTTGCATTACCTCCGTCCTATGACAACCCCATGTTAAAATCATGCGTGTTTCACCTCAATTTGCACTACATCTGAATCCTTATATCTGATGATTTACTACATCTTTTTCCACTCTTTTTCGCTGGGTAGTTTTACAAAAGTTTTACATATTTTTTTAAATGCTGGTAATATTGTTTTAACTGCATTTGTAGTTGTTTTTACTACGTTCTATAGGTAATTTTTAGCAGTTAATTTAAATGCAAATATATAAAATTTCAACTGCAAATGTAGTTTATTAACTGCCACTTGCAGTTGATTATACCTACATACTTAGCGTACGTTCATAGTTTGCAAATAATAAAAACAGGCCGACAAAAATTGATGAAATTTTTTAACCAAGAATCAGACTATACTTTCCCGAATGTTTTAGACCTGCTGAATCCGAATCTGACCACAGAATAAGCCCTATTCTATTCTAACCTAAAAGTGCAAAAACACGTTTGTTGGATACATTTGAGGTCCTGTAACTTCCAGAATTTTTTTTTAAAAAGGATCGTTACGGTATCTTAAAGTGCTACTCCTCCCCTACAAAATCAATTTTTAAGAAATTTTCATTTGTCACTGAAAAGTCGTCTATATATTATATATTTTATTAAATCATTTTACCATCAAGAAGGTAATATTCTTTGCGTACCAGTAATTAAGTACCAAGATTTAAGCTTTGAAATGAGGTATCAATTACTCTCGAAGCTTAAGCCTTTAAAAAGATATGGGAAATATGTTTACTTTTAAATTTTAAAAATTAAAACCAAAAGTTTATTTTTCGATCTTTTATCATAAATTATGACGTGAGCAAGATTATTCAAGTTCAAGATCGTTTGTTTTTTGTTAAACAAAAAACCGTGCAATGTTTATTTATTGCTCAAAAAGTTTTCTGTCCGCTAACTTAAAGCAGACTTTATCTACTGACAGGTCCTTACATGTTTCATTTCGCGTCACCGAAAATCATGAGAGAACCAATGTAGAAGTGTTAGAATATTCTACCCAAATTTTGAAGGAAAAAGATCAACGCTTTACCCGTATTGTTTTATTTACCCGATGAGAAGTAAAAAACAAAGTTAGCAGACAAAAACGTTTTTGAGTAATAATAAACATTGCACGGTTTTTTGTTTAACAAAAAACAAATGATCTTGAACTTGAATAATCTTGCTTACATCATAATGATATGGGAAATATTTCAGTAAAATATTCTTTTTGTGCAAATATTTTTTTTTTACTATATTTAGTATCCTTTTCTGATTTGTATCTATAACTTTGGATCCCGTTAGAGAACCATATAGGGATTTGACAACGGCATAGGGGAATAATATTATAATTAACAATAATTTTTGAAAATTAAAAAAGAATCAGTTTTTTGAAACACAGCGGTTTAAACCTTGGATGTTGAAAAAAATTATTTTTTTTTTATTTTATTTAAAACTCCGCAACAGCTTTAAAATAAGGTATCAATGAATCACTCAGCTTTAACCGTTACGTTAAAGTAATCGTACTTTTGTCAAATTTTCGATTTTTTTCGTATTTTAGAATGTGATATTTCAAAAACCGTAGAGCTAGCAATCCAAAACTTGGACTATGAACATTTTATATGACACTTACATTTCATACAAAGTTTGATTAAAATTGAAGATTGTCGAGTTCGAGGATATTTTTGTATGCTTTTATATGGAATGAGTCTATAATTGTTTAGTTTATACTTTAGAAGCATACTTGGGACTAGTTAATTGAATAAAATAATTAATTGACGATTTAATTGGCACTGTTTGATGACAATGGTAATTAATTTTTTTTGCATTACAATCGTCATTGATCAATAAAGGGCATTTTTAAGTTTATGTATGTATTTTTATTTTTTAAAGAAAATACCAACTTTAAGTAGCGATAAAACGCTACTAATTAGAAGAATAAGAATATAATAATGCAAATGGGAAGGGGTGAAGTAGAAAAAGTCATATTTTCGTCAATAGAACTTCTTTAATGACTATAACAAACGTATATGTTTAGTTTTTCAAAATATTTAATTCGTAATTTCGTTAGGTTATTTTAAGGTTAACGATATTTTAAGTTACTTTGTTAGTCGTATTTAAGGTTAACAACAGTCCTTTTTTGAAATTTTAGGGTTAATGTTGTTATTTATGTTGTAATTAACTTTTATTATTCTTATTGCTTATGTTAAAGTTGCCAGATTCAATAAAATCGAATCCCTGAATATGTTGAAATAATCCCAACGAAACGTCGGATTGAAAAATGAATTACAGTGGGCCCTCGGTTAACGAACACAATTCGTTCCAGAAGCGTGGTCGTTATGCGAAACGTTCGTTAAGCAAAACCATTATTTCCATATATATCAGTGCAAAATAAAATAATGCGTTCCAAGTCGGAAAAAGTACACACTTACATATTTCAACATCAATATTTATTGAAAGTAATATAACATATAAATATCAACATTTTTAAGGAATAGAATATAGGACGAAATGAGACAATTTGCAATGGAAAAAGCGAAAAAATTACAAAAAAAAATATTTTGTATTGTGGTGATGCTTTTTAATGTTACGTTACACTTTCACCAAAAATAACAACACGTCTTGTTAATTGTATGAACACAAGTGATGCTAAAGCTAAACACAAACAGAGAAGTTTTATGCGCAATTCGGTAGTTCCCCTTTAAAAAAAAAACAAATAATCAACATGTACTATATGTTTGTATGTCTCAACACGTCTTCTTAATTGTATGAACACAAGTGATGCCAAAGCTGAACACCGACAGAAGTTTTTCGCGCAATTCGGTATTTCCCATTTTGCGTTGGTCGTTATACGAAACTTTGTTCGTTAAGCGAAACATTTTTTTTTTAAATGTGTTCGTTGTGCGAAATGTTCGTTAAGCGAGGCGTTCGTTAACCTAGGGTCGACTGTAATCTTTTATTTGCATTTGAAAACCATGACCTTGAAAGCCTGATTAGAAAATCTTCTAATAAAAAATTTTAAATAAAAACTAAGAAAGGTCGATTAAATTAAATAATTTTTACAATTATAAAATAAAAAAGTTATATTATTAAAACAAAAAAAAGCTAATTCGTTAGGACATTTTAGGGTAACTGTATTTTAAATTATTTCGTTAGGTAATACAGGGTTAACGCTATAACGGTTAAATTATCTGAAGTTATATTATGGATTAAAAATTTAAATGGATAATTTTAAATAAAAACACAATTTCTTTTAACCAGTCATCATTTCTTTTCAAATATGTATTCCATGTTTTAAACTTTATATTTAGCGTATATTAAAAAAAAAAACATCTCAAATAACATTCAAGTCCTGTGGGCATTACAAAAATGGGATTTTTTTTTTGTTATTTTTACTTAAAATTACAATAGGAATATACAGACTACTAATTAAAGAAAATAACACATAAGAAAATTATATAGAAAATAGAATATCAACAGAATATAAGACAAACTTAGAAAAATCATTTCACAATTTTTTGTTAGTTTACAACTATTTTGCTTAAATCATGCAGACGTTTGTTCAAATCTAGTTTGAGTTGTTTGCTAACTGTTAATTGTGAAATCGGCCCATTTTACTCCAAAAATAAAATACCTTTAAGATCTTAAAAAATTTAAATTACATATAAATATAAAAATAAGCAATTTACAATTGCGGTGTTTTTAAAAACATTTTACAAAATGTGGACCTCAACAAAAATTTACTTTTTTAGTTATTTTTAAAGTTTACTATTTTTTTTATTAAATATTTTTAGCCATTTTATGGTTTATTTTTTTGTATATTTTATAAAAATGTTAAAATTGTTTCCTTCTACTAATTTTAGGACATCATGACGGAACAAAAAAAAAATACAATTAAAAAACTAAAAAATAAAATGTGGAGTGGTTTTATGTATAATTTTTTTTGTATGGATTTGAAGTTTTTGTGGGTGTGAAGTTGAATTAAAGAAGTAACAATGACTTCATCTTTTCAGCATCTACCACTTTTCTTGTGTTCATCCATAGATACACCACCGGGTCCCAATGAGACAATCATCAATAAACCGCCAATAACGGAAAGAGTCTAAATCGTAGAATAAAGAAGAAATTAGAAAAAAGTTTGCAAAAAAGTTTTAAGAAATAGTTGAAACTTACTTGGAAAAAGTCATATTTAAGAAAATCTCTAAGAGGCTTATATGCAGGAATGGTCCACCACGCGTTATGATATAAATTTAAAACAGTCAAGAGAGCAACCAAAATTAAAGCAGACAATTTAGTTTTGTAACCAATTGTTACAAAAACCATCAAAATTGAGCCAACAATATCTTGAAGAATCTAAAACAAAGAAAAAAAAAATGTAATAGGATACTTTTATAAAAACTTACATAGGAGGTATCAAAGAGGAAAAAGGAATATGTATTTTTTTAAGCTGTGTAAAATTAATTTGTTTTTGTATGAAAACATGTCTGAAATTAACTAAAATTAGATTTGTTGGTACACAGTTTTAAAGTACTCAAGAAAGAAAATATTTTTATACCCATTTTTATTATTTTTTTTTATTCGTTTATTTAAATTAACCGAGCCCTTATGGGCCATATACGGCTAATAGCATAATATAATGTGCAAAAAATAATGATATTAACAAATTCACTTACTTTAAATATATTATTAAAATTTAATATAACAAGGAATAATATTAAGCCTATTGATTTGCAAAGTATTCCAGAAAGAATAACTTAGCTCTAGGAAATGTAAAAGAAAAAGTTTTTAAATTATTAGGAAGAAAGTTCCAAACTCTTGAAATATTGAAAGAGTAATTCTAGGTATAATGATTTGGGGTGAGCGAGTAGACCTTGAAAAAATAAACTTATCATACAAATTGCGTGGGGTTTTAGTAGAAATTATTTTATAAAATAACAACAGCAATCATAACCGTATATACTGTAAAAATGAGAATCCAAAAATCAATTTGACATGTGATGAGATGTGATGAGATGTGATCTCGTACCTTCAGACCATATACATATCTTACTATTCTATTTACAACTCTCCGAATGTTTTTAAGATTAGTTTGATTCGTTGCCGAATAGTTTTCAATACCATAATTTACAATTGATAACAGAAGTGTATGTGCCACAATAATTCTAATTTTCTTAGGAAGATTACTAATTACTGTACAGTTTTTTTAAGGTAAAGTTTACTTTAGAAATTATTACATCTATATGTTTATTAATAAAAAGTTTGCTATCAAAAACTATACCCAAAAATCGCATGTTTTCCACAAAGTCAACATCACAAGCGTTAAATTTTCAAAATAGATGTATTTTCAATACCGAACCAAATTGCCTAAGTTTTATTTGTATTTACGGAAAAGAAATTGTCCTTCATCCATGATCCAACAAATCCAAGCGTATAATTTATCCGTTCATTTAAAGAATCAACAAATTGTTTTTCGCCAAAGAAAAATATATGAATATCATCGGCGTATAAGTAAATGTCTGAAACAGGTAAATTTACAGTTTGAATAAAATCATCCTTATATATCATGAATAAAAGTGATCCTAGAATAGAGCCCTGTGGAACACCGCTTACACAAGGCAACTCTTTCTACAGAAAGTAACAAATTGTGATCGATTGTTTAGGTATGATAACATTAAGTTACATGTTTTCTTTTTGAATTTAAATCGCGAGTACAATTTATCAAATTATTATGATTTATGGTGTCGAATGCCTTGGATAATCTAAGGCTAGGGTGGCCAAATTTTTGAATTATACTTAAAAAAAGCTCTTCGCTAAGTCGCTTGAAGACGGAACGATTACGAAAAAACTCGGACATCTCCTGGTTTATATTAAATAGTTATTAGTAGGGCAACCAAAAAACCGCTTAAGCGCTTAAAAAGTTCGAAAAAACAATAAATAAGCCGTTTAAATATAAAAATAAGCTGTTTAATTTAAAAAAAAAAAAATAAACCATTAAATGTCATATCTTTTTATTAAAATCGTTACTACAAATAAAATTTGTGTACAATTTGTTTTTTGGAACTACACTGGAAATTTTTTAATTAGCACTGTCAATTATAATGCCAAAAAATGTTAATACCATTTAATTGTAATGAACTTTTACTACTTACTAATGCTAATGAAATCACGCTAATTCCTAAAAAAACTAACTACAATTGAGCAAAAAAAAAAGCATTTGTTTACAAAAAAAATGGGTGTAAATTGCTTTATACGAATGAAATGGAGATCGATAGGAATTGTAACACTGAATACGGGAAACGAAATGGAACGATGAACTAACTTTATATTATCCGAGTGTTTACTTGTATTAATTATCACGTAAATAAGTAAAAAAAATAAATCAACCTTTGCCTGTTTTATAAAAATTTATCACTCGGGATCTCTGCCGGAACTAGTCCATTTATATAATAAGGTTGTATTAATACTCCTGTGCAGTTGCAGATCCAGGAAAAGGTTTTGGGGAGGGAACTTAGAGTATTTTTAATTAATTTTTTTAATCTTTTTTGCATTTTTGTATTGAACTATATTGTTTTGGGGGAGGAACTTTCCCAGTACTGGGGCCTATTGATAATGATGTAGAAGTACATTCTCCATTCCAATACTTTAAAATGTTTTTTGATAATAACATGATAAATAAAATTGTTGAAGAGGCAAATCTGTATTCAGTTCGGCAAAGTGGCTCTTCTGTAAATGTCATTTTTAAGGAAATGGAGCAGTATTTGGGAAACCTTATTTATATGGGGATCGTAAAATATCCAGAAATAATAATGTTATAGCAAGCAGAGTTTAGAATTCCGTTAAAAAGACTGGAAAACGTTTTGGAAAAATAAACCAATATTTACATTTCTCCAGTGACGAGAAGCAAAAAAGGTGCGAAGGGGTATGATAAGTTGCAAAAGATTAAGATTAGAGGGCTTTCGGAAAAATTGTCTAAAAGTTCCTGCAAAGCAGCATCACTGCAATAGATGAACAGGTTATACCGTTTAAAGAAAAAACAATTAAAACAATATAACCCGAAAGCGCCTTACAAATGTGGTTTTAAAAAGTTCACCAGATGTGGAGAATCGGGCATTAAATATGACTTCGCAATGTACACTGAAGAAGAAACATGCCCTAGTTATGGTTTAGGTATTTCGTGTTGGAAAAATAAAACAATATTTACATTTCTCCAGTGACGAGAAGCAAAAAAGGTGCGAAGGTGTATGATAAGTTGCAAAAGATTAAGATTAGAGGGCTTTCGAAAAAATTGTCTGAAATTTCCTGCAAAGCAACATCTCTGCAATAGATGAACAGGTTATACCGTTTAAAGGAAAAAACAAATAAAACAATATAACCCGAAAGCGCCTTTCAAGTGTGGTTTTAAAATGTTCACCAGATATGGAGAATCGGGCATTAAATATGACTTCGCAATGTACACTGAAGACGAAACATGCCCTAGTTATGGTTTAGGTATTTCGTCAGGTATTGTTATTCACTTGTTGAAGAGCTTATCCGAACATCAAAACTATGAAGTTTTTTCTAACAATATAAAACAGTTTCACCCATACTCATAAGTAAAAGTTAACGAGGAGTTAACATACATATGCTATTTATAATAGGTTAGGTTAGGAAGGGTTATGTGCCCAGGGGCACAACTCCACTCGGAGACCAATACGGTCCATTGTGAATCCCTTCAGAGAAAAACGGTAAGAAAGAATAGAAATAGACAGAAAAATAGATATAAAGAAAGATAGAAAGAATATATACTCCCCAGAAACCAGCTCCTATCGTCCCCTTGCTAGAAACAGCCGTCCTATCTCGCTGACAAATCAGCGACACACCCAAGTTCGTCGTGAAATCTATCTCCTAGCCATTTCTGTCTGAGACCCTGCAACCTAGGACAGTGGCACATTATATGCTCAACTGTCTCCAGTTCCTCAACGTCCTCGCACAACCTGCAAAAATCCGTCCCTGTCCCATCTGCTTGTGAAAGCCCTGACAGAACAATGACCGGTCAGGAACCCCGTAAGGGTCCTGAGACCCTCCCTGTCCTGTCCCAAAAGAACGCAAGGTCAACCTGCGCCCAATGCGGGCCATAACGTCCTAGACACCCTGCAATCCATTCTGTCCCTCCATGATTGGTTAACGGTTTCGCGGAATCCCTTCCGTATAACCTGAAAGTAGTAACATAATGGGGGCTCTACCCCCTCGTCCCTTACTGCCAAGTCCAGATTCGAACCCTCCCTCGCAAGTTCGTCCGCCAACTCATTGCCATCCACCTTGCAGTGTCCGGGTACCCAACACAGCCTCACTGTGAATGCCTCCATGAGCTCCCTCAGAGCACACCTACATCGTGCGACCAGGCACGAGCTCACCGTGTAGTTTGTCAATGCTTTGAGCGCTGCCTGACTGTCGACATTGATTGTCACCCTAGATCCCCCAACGATGTGACCCAGTATCACTTCCGTAGCCCTCCAGATCGCTAGGATCTCAGCTTGGAAGGCACTGCACTCATCTGGGAGTCTGTATGATCTTTTCACGTCAGTGTCAGCAATATAAACACCGCCAGACTTCCCTGATCGGGAAGTCCACCGGAGGCGTTCCACCGAAGTCTAAGGTCAAGATCATATGATCCGATATTCCCTCGAGAATACTACCCTGATCCAGCAGTCCTACTTCGTACAGTATTTTTGTGTGATCATTTTTATTTTGGGGGGAGGAAATTTCCCTCTCCCTGGATCCGCCTCTGGTATTATTATCCAGCAAAATAGGCCTTACAAAAAAGCTATTTTAAGACCAATTTAAACAACATCAACTGATTGTGAAGTGGTTTCAAATTAGTTCAAACACTGATTTATTTTACACGTGATGTCCCATGTACTCAGTAGTTCAACTTTAACATGTTGTAAGTAATTTAAAAAGTGATGTTTACAATGTTAATAAAGTTTGGTTTTCAGATATAAACTGTCATCATTTCTATACGAATAAATTATTAATGCATCTTGAAAGTGACTGAAGTACTTTTTGTAATATATTAAATAATACATTTTTGAAAGTGATTTAACTGTGCTTTTTATAATATGAAATATTACATTTTAGAAGCTATTTAATTGAAAGCTTTAAACAAATTTTTATTATGATTTAACTGTGCTTTTATAATATTACATTTTAGAAGCTATTTAAATGAAAGCTTTTATACTTTATAAAGTTACAGCAGGAACACAGGGTGATTGGAACACCCACAGGGTGCAATTCAACAAGTATAAGGCGGATCTAAAAAGAGCAAAGAGGCTCTCATGGAGGCAGTTCTGTGATTCCATCGAGAATGTCAACGAGTTGTCTAGATTCCGACGGATTTTATCCAAGGATCCTAGATGCCTTGGGTATATCCAAAGGAATGACGGCTCATGGACTGAGTCCAGCTCTGAGACCCTAACCTTGCTTATGGAGGCGCACTTCCCCGGGTGTTCATAAATTGGAGGTATGGACGATTGTCAAGGGGACGGGATGTCTGTGACATTGAGCCTACGATCATCCAATACAATTTTGTTGCTTTTCTTAACCGTTTCTGGCATGGACACCTCAATTAGTCGACCACTATGGTATTCGCGTTGGCAGCTCGTACGGACTTGTTTAAAACGAAGTAGTAGACTCACCCAGAGTAGAATCTAGCTCGTCTATAGCATTGATAGACTGAGTTCTTTCAAATGAAAGTATTGAATTACGGTGACCAATTTTTTCCTTGTTTGCAAATTCAATGATATCGATCATTTTTGATGGCCCCAAAGAAGATACTAAACAACGTGGCGCCTT
Source organism: Delia radicum (assembly GCA_021234595.1). Taxonomy (NCBI): domain Eukaryota; kingdom Metazoa; phylum Arthropoda; class Insecta; order Diptera; family Anthomyiidae; genus Delia; species Delia radicum. Next base: position 190,182,306 of record CM037852.1, read on the forward strand.
AAAATTTAAAACATATGTTTTATGAGGGTGTCCCCACTATGTTACTACTTTGAGGTTATACGGAAGGGATTCCGCGAAACCGTTCAACCAATCATGGAGGGACAAAATGGATTGCAGGGTGTCTAGGGCGTTATGGCCCGCATTGGGCGCAGGTTGACCCTGCGTTCTTTTGGGAGTGGACAGGGAGGGTCTCAGGACCCTTGCGGGGTTCCTGACCGGTCATTGTTCTGTCAGGGCTTTCACAAGCAGATGGGACAGGGACATACCGGATTTTTGCAGGTTGTGCGAGGAAGTTGAGGAACTGGAGACAGTTGAGCATATAATGTGCCACTGTCCTAGGTTGCAGGGTCTCAGACAGAAATGGCTAGGAGATAGATTTCACGACGAACTTGGGTGTGGCGCTGAGATTTGTAAGGGAGATACGACGGCTGTTTCTAACAAGGGGACGATAGGAGCTGGTTCTGGTGAGTATATATCCTTTCTATCTTTCTTTATATCTATCTTTTAATCTATCTTGCTGTCTATTTCTATTCTTTCTTACTATTTTTTTTTTTCACTGAAGGGATTCACAATGGACCGTATTGGTCTCCGAGTGGAGATGTGCCCTTGGGCACATAACCCTTCCTAACCTAACCTACAGCAGGTTTATGGAACAAATGCTGTATGAAAATTTGTTTTGCAAATCGCTTTCATTACTTTTATTCCGTATAAAAACCTAAAACTTTTAATGTTTCTTTGCTTTCAGAATATTGGTAGAAAATATCAATTTTTTTTTTAATCTAATACTTAGGATGAGTAACTTTTCTAAAAATAACCAGAGCTTAACTTTAGTCATAACAATTTTCATATGAATTTGACATTCACAACTATAGTTAAGCCTTAAACTTAGGTTATTCTGAGAAGAGTTAACAGGCCTTAAATGTTTTATAACTCACCTGCAAGAAACTTAATTCGAAACGAATCAAAGTAATAAACATGAATGCAAGCAAAACACGTCCAGCGAGCTGCATTACATTTTTAGGTTTATTTTCACCCATTGTGGGTACCCCAGCAAACAGGCTACGACCTTCAACGCGGGATTCTGCTAAAACCAGTAACAATGCACCGATTAAAGCTAAATTACGCAATAAGAATTGTATATCCCACAATATTGAATAGGCAATTGTCTGGAAGCAAATGTAAATACTTTAATAAAGTAATTCCCAAAAATATGCATTTTAATTCAACTTACCTGCAATGCAACGATGAAGAATAAAATGCTAACAGCAATGTCAACCTTAAATCTAGCAATGACCATTCCACAGCCTCCCAATTGTCCAAATAAATTTACTAAAACAAATACAGTAGCCATAAATTTACCACAACCCCAGCTCATATCCATATATTCACGCTGTTCATTCCATTGGAAGTACATACGTAGGCCATCTTCAAAGAAGGTGGCAATCAGACACAAACGTGCCACTGTTGGCAGAATATTTTACCACGACGGATGACCTGAAATTTGAAAAATATTCGATATATTTGAATTTTAACAAAACGGAAAGAGGTAGGAAAAATCTAATTAAGTAATTTCCAATGATAGGACTTATTTTTTGTTTATTTTGCAGCTATATGTATAAAGTTAGAAAATCATTGTTTTAAGATGCAAAAGACTTCAATGTTAAAATAAAATAACAAGAAATCAAATATTTGTTCAGTCAAATTGCTAATACAATAAATTTACGGTCTGCGCCCAAGTAAATTTTGCAATATTTTTTGATTTTTGTTAAGTTTTTATAAAAAATATTAAACGATTAAAAAATAAATTTAAAGCCCAGAGGAATTTCTTATATGAGGCTTTTCAAGCCCACTGCCCCGCGACAAGAAAAAGTATAGCTTATGAATGTCAAACATACAGTATTTTTTTTTCAAGGTCTCCATAAAAAAATTCTGGTGATATAGTAAAATTTCTAGCATTTTCCAAATTCAGTTTAACTACTTTAAATACTATACAAAAATGGGCGAAAACTTATTTAAACACTTCTATTTCGCGCACTTTTTGGGAAATTTTTTTTCCATTTTTCTTCGTCACTTATAGAAGAACAAGTACTGTTAGTTTGACATTGCTGCGAATGCAAAATTGCTATTGGGAAGTTAGAAAACTTTATATTTTATTGTTTTCAGTAAATTTTTAAAAGTACCCAGCTAAAAATTACCGACGGTTCAAAAAATTAAGTACTGGCAAACTACGGATATTTTGTAAAACCACTGTTCTGCCAGTACTACCCAAAGTAGTGCTTTGCCAGTACTGTTTTTACTAAATATACATACATAGATATTTTTTTTTTCTTAAGATTTTACATATTTTACCCTGTTTTTGATAGAGAATTAAAAGGCACATTTACTACTCAATGTAGTTGTTGTTTTTTTTATAAATGTTTATGTATTAGTAATAAATATATTAAATGCATTTACATTAGATTTTATTAGTCCTCATTCGGTTTATTACTTCATAAAGTTAAATGATTTAATTTCAGTTGTTTTAACCCCCTAACGGGTAAGGCTTCCTCAGGGCAGTCTTCATCAAATTTACCACAAATTCGTGAAATGAGCGTTTTCTACTTTCAAATTAATATATTCGGATAGAAAACTAAATTTGCTAAATATTTTGCGAACAAATTTTTCGTGTGCCGTCCACGGCTTGAAAGCCAGAAAGCTTCTAAATCAAAATTTCTTAAAATTTCAAAACCTAATTATTTTGAAAAAAATAGCTTTCAAAAATCCAAAAAACCAATTTAAGTTGACAAATTTAACCAATTTAAGTTTACAATAAGATACAAGTAAGATTAAAGCCTTTATCTTTAATAATCTGAATGATTGGATGCTATTTCTGCTAAGGTAACTCTAGCTCTGATATCACTTTACCCCTCTGGACTTCACCTGCCACTCAGGGGTTAAACGTATGATCGCACATGCTTTATTCATATCACACCTTAATTATGGCATTGAGGTTGTATGTGGTACGTTATCCTATAATATTGATAGGCTTGAAAGTGTGCTTAGGAGAATAGTAAGATTTGTTTTTGAAATTGCTCATTATGACCATGTTCGCGTAATTGGTGCTGTTAATGAATTTTTGGGATGTTCCTTTAAGCAGTATCTTGAATAACGTAATATGCTTTTCCTGTTTAAGATACTTAAATTTAATGTGCCACAATATTTGGCTTCTAAATTTGTATTTTTTAGATCTCCGAGGAATACCCATATTGTTTATCTCTTGTTTACTTGCTCAGTTTATGAATGATCATTTCTTGTCAGAACTGCGAGAATTTGGAATCAGTTACCCGAAAATTTACATGATTTAACTGTTTCCATCGATACTTTTAAAATAGACTCTTGCGTAATTTTCAGAGGAATCCATATCGGAATAATCGGAGATTATCTTTTTTTTAATTTCATAATGGTCATGTCATATTTGTGTACCTGTGTCATATCTTAAATGTGTTTTTTTTTCTATTATTAGGGTTGCTATTAATATTGTTTTCTTTATTTTTATTAATAATGAATTATATTATAATTTTTTTTTTAGTGAAGTATTTTGTACTACTTAGTAATACGTTTTGGCCTTGCAGGCTTATTGTATTACGAATAAATAAATAATAAGTCCTTACTTTGGTCCAAGGACTCACAGGATTTATCAGGATTCCTCTAAAGGATATCATTTTAACTTATAAACTAATAGACGGATTTTTATGAAATTTGGCAGAAGGAAGACAGTAAGCATAGCGTTGAAGTTTGAACAATAAAAATTTAAGTTTCAATATGTTTTCGCCTAATTTCGCTTATTCCAAAAAGCGAAAAATCGTGATATCTTCTTAAATAGGAGCAGAAAAAAATTGTTTTTGGAGTGTGGCTATATCTTGGTAAGAGAAATAATTTTTGTTCAAAACTTCTCTTTTATATGCGTTAGTTTTCAAAATGCACTATAAAATATTTTGGCTCATATTGCCTAAATTAGGCAACGACAAACAATTTTGTTGAAGAACTTATTATTTGTTTTTCGAGTGGAGAACAGGTATGAATTTCGTTGCAAAACATCGTTTGCCAGTTAGAGGGTTAAATGTGAATATTAATTTATTCTAAAACATTATCATAAAATTGATAATGTAATTTTTGAAGTTAAATTTTGTTTAATAAAAATGTAACCATTTTTTTAAACAAAAAAATGCCAAACATAAATTAAAAATTATGTTTTACTTGATGTTCATCAAAAAGTCTTCTTCTTCTACATTGGTCCTCTAAAGAATCTTGGTGACGCGAAATGAAACATGTAAGGACCTGTCAGTAGATTAGGTCTGCTTTAAATTAGCGGATGAAGAAATTTTTTAATTAATAAACATTGCACGGTTTTTTGTTTGACAAAAAACAAATAACCTTGAACTTGAATAATCTTGCTCACATCATAATTTATGATAAAATATCAAAAAATAAACTTTTGGTTTTAATTTTCTAAAATTTAAAAGTCAAAACATTTGAATAATAGATACATATATTAGTTAAATAACTGAAAATCCTACGTAATTTTTATTTTTTTAATGAATTTGCAGTGGACTAGATGGTGGAGTGAGAAATGATTATGTGGAAGAGAAAGGATGATTTGTCTCTCATTTTTCCAATTTTGACTGTCTTACACTGCAGTCACACGATCAAGATTTCTTGATAGTCTTTTACATATACTGTTTGTCAAAATATGTAAAAATTTACAGCTGTGACGTAGGCTGCACGCAAGTTGAAAGCAATTTAAGAACTATAGCAAGGAAAAACAAAAAACAACTTCAAAAGAATTGTAATCTGAAGCAAGTTCGTTTCAATTTTAGAAAGTCTGAGTGTCAAGTTACTTTTGTTATTCTTAACATTTGTTGTTTTTCTCATTGAAAAGAAAAATTTAAGTAGGACAATATAAAAATAAAATAAATAATAAAATTAAATAATTGTTAAAGTGGAAACTTTGTTATTTATATTCTCTATATGTATTACTAAACTGTAGGATATAACTGTTATTTTTTCTAAATTAATATTTTATTACTTTCTTTAAACTTGCAGCACATGTGTATTTCTGATAAATAACTTGCATAAAATGCTTTTTAATTTGATTTATATTAAAATTAATTTTAAGTTTATACACTTTAAATGCTCCCCCTTTCTTATTAAATTACAATAATGAATTCACTTAGGAATAATATGGGTCCTATTGTCAGCGATAACACTGTATTGAGTTCTCTTAGACATTTTTCAAACCATCTTAACAATGGTCACAACAATTGCCGTAGTCTAAATATCGAAGAACGAAAATTGATAAACTTCGTTATATTCTTGTTGGTGGGTTTTAGATGTTTTTGGGGTAACTGAAACGTGGCTTCATGATGGTATACTTGATCAGGCTGTTGAAATTTCTGGATATAATCTATGTAGGAATGATCGACCTACAATGAGGGGGACGAGATGGTATTTATATATCTAGAAAATTTTATTACAAGATTGTTCATCGAATTTCTAGATATGGTGAATGTGAATCCATTTTTGAGGAGGTTACGGATGGCATTGATACCTTACTTTTAAGTATTATTTACTTAAGGGGCCCATACACGACACCAGCATGCATGCGCAATCAAGTGACTGTGCATGCCGATTGACCGTGTGTGGGGTTGTGGTGCGATTGCACATGCCGATTGAGCAAAATCAAAAAACAGTTTGATATTTTTATGATTGTACCAGCATGCATGTATCGTGTGTGGTGAAATTAGCTCAGTTTTTAAAAGTTTTCAAGCAGTAAACAAGACCATGAATGCAAAGGAAAAATTATTTTGGGGAAAATTAATCGATTTATTTAGTCAATGCCGTGCTTATGGAAAATTAAAAGTTCAAAATATTGCAATCGTGATTTAAAAAGCCAATGTTATAATAAAATGGTTGAGAAATTAAAAGAATTTGATCCAGATGCCAACAGAGACAAAGTAGTATCCATGACGACCTTTTCTACACACTTTTTGTAAAGAAATAAAAACTGTGCCAGCATGATGGTGTGGTGTATGCTCAAAAGCTCAATCATACAATCACTTGATTGTGCATGCATGCTGGTGTAGTGTATTGGCCCATTTACCAGATGATAACCCCCGTTATCTGGTAACGTTTGAAGATTTTGCAGATGATATTCTTACACGTTATACGAATATAGTTTTAATGGGCGATTTTATTGAAAATCTTTTTAATTCGTCAAATTCATTGCTTATGCACTCATTGTGTAATCGGTTTTCACTGAATATTGTCCACAATTCGGTATCTACGCACTATGCTGTGTCATGAAAGTCTATATCACTAACTGATTATTTTATGTTGAGTGATTATACAAATTTGTTTCTTCTGGACAAATGCAACGTCCTGGAATTTCCGATTGATACATTTAGTTTCAAGGATTATAGTCGAATTAATTATGATCGGATTTTAACTCATGTTTCTCTAGATCTAGAATTTTTCTACAAACAATGTTGATGATCAGCTTTAGGAAATAAGTTCTCTTGATACATTATTTGATTGTGTTCCCACTAGGACCCGTATAAGAAGGTATGGGTGTGAGAATTGGATAAAGTCGGGAGTTATAACTAATGCTAGATATCTTCGTGATTTGGCTTATAGGGCCTACTTAAACCATTCTTCTGATAATAATTGGAGAATATATACTAAATACCGAAGAGAACTATGATGGTGATCAGGAGGGAAAAGAGAAGACATGATATGAGGCTTTTTGAGAATGTTGATAACTCTGAAGTGTGGAGGAGATTACGTAATGCAGGTTGTATTGGTAGGAGTGAAGTAATGTAGGAGTAGTTGATGTGTCAATCATTCATAACATTTGTTCCTTTGATTTTGGTGATATTTCTGATAGCGAACAAACTTTTGCTTTTGATAATATCTCAGAGGAGGTGTTTGTTTACTCATTATATCGAATTAAATCTAACTCTATTTGAGTTGATGGATTTCCCATTAAATTTATTGGAATAATTTACTCATATATTTCATTATTTTTGTTACATTTTGTGAATTAAATTTTTACCACGTCCACATTTCCTAGGGGTTTGAAAGTTGCTCGTGTCATTCCAATTCCCAAATGTGGGGGTGGTTATGATGTTAAGAATCTTCGACCTATAAGTATAGTATCTGCAATTTCTAAGGTTGTTGAAAATGTTATGATAATGTAACATGTTAATCGTTTTTCCTTAATTGGGGATTGTCAATATGCCAGATTGAAAATATAGATCTGATCACAAGACAACTTCATTACTTTTGGGTTTGACTGATACAGTTAGGCAGTGTTTAAATGATTCTAATCTGTGCTTTCTTTTATCGTCAGATATGTCTAAGGAATTTGACCGAGTCGATAATTTAATAATATTGCAGAAATTGAGGCACATGTTTACTTTTTCTAGGTCAGCTTCCTTATTAGTAGCTACATATTTGACTGGGCGTACTCAGTTTGTGTCTCTAAATGGGAGAAGTTCTTTTATTGGTAGTATAGGTCGTAATTGCAAAATTGACAAATGCTGAAGTTAATGGCAAATTCCAAAAAAAAAACTTGCCCTACTTATAACATATATTTAACCCTTTGATGACGGAACTTAAACTGCTGGAAAAGTGTTGTCAAAAATATTTTTTACAACTCCTTTAATGAAAAAATTAATGCGTCATATATGTACATATATCCTATTGGTCGTCAACGGTCAAAATTAGTGAGCAAATACCGCACCCAAGTAATAGTGAAAGAATTGTCGAGTTTATTTCTATTATCTCATTTACGTCATATGACACATGTTTTTAAATTATTTTCTTACTTGTTGACACGAATATGTCAACATTTTTTAAATAGCTTGAGTTGTAAATCGAGTTTTGACTGTAGTTCTAAAATATAATTTTTATGAAGGGATAGACAATTTTAGAGTCCAGATTTGGCAGCAGGAGATATAAATCTATAAATTTCACTTTTTATAAATAAAATCAAACAAAAAACACTTAAATTTCTATACGAACAAGAAATAAACTGAACGAAAACCTACTCTTTTTTTTCCTTTGACAACCAATATCCCATGTTGTAGGAAATTGATGAAAAAATATTCAAATTTCTTTAACTTTGGGGTAACCCTATTCGGCTCTTAGACCATATTTGTACAAGTAGTTGGTATGATCTGAAAGCTAAATCTATCATTTGTATATACACATCACAATCAATCAGGTAAAAAGTGTAGCTAATACAACAAAAAATAAATGGAACATACTATATCAACGATTTGTCGTCAATCGGTTAAATACGTCCAGTAAACAAAGTTCATAATTTCGTCAATATTTTGTATGAAAAAATTGGATATCAGTTTGTATGAGAAATATGTTTAAATTCCAAAATCATTAGATTTTTATCAAAATCTATCGAAACCTACTTTGAGCTATGTATACTTCGAGCGTAATATTTTATTTTGTTCAAAGTTTATTAAACTGTTTGTGATCGTAGTAAGATGTATTTTCGTCCTAACATGTACCTGTTTCCTCATAAAAAATGTATTTAAGACGTAAGTTAAGTCATAATTTTTTCATACACTTTTATACACAACATTTAAAATGGTTTTAATGTTTGTCTTTAACGTTACTTTTTACCTTTACATCATAAAAATATTTACTGACTTTTTCAGAGTTTTTGAGATATCAGTTAAACTTGGTTTAGCTAAACCGAAAAACGAATTATGTCAGCCATTTTCAATCTTATTTCGTTAGTTTTGTGGAAACAAAATAAAACTAATTGTAGTTGTAGTTGTAGTTAACAAATTTTGAATTAAAAAAATCATTAGAAAATATAGAAACAACTTTTTTTCAATTAAAGACATCTTTATATTATTTTATTTACATTTTCCATGTTTCCAGAAATTTTGTTAAATTTTTTTTCGGAAATTTCGCCGGAGTATTCATCAACCCCAAACTCTAGTTGCATGAGAAGCGCCACTCCCCTTGGCCTCTTAAAATATATCCAATTAACCGAAACACTTTCGCATCATTCAAAATATTGCTATTTCTAATCAGTTTAAAAAAAATACCAACAGCCAGCAATTTTAATAGATTTATTTTCATATAAATAAAAGATTGGCAGTTAAAACCTAATATTAGTTCCATTTCTAAAAATACAATCAGTATAACTAAAATATTAGTCGTTCCAACTAATTTTAAAATAATATAAAAATGTTTTCTTGTTTTGATGATTACAATAATTTATTGAGATAACTAAACGAAATTCTGACAGTCTGATAGTGAAGGTTTTATAGAATAAAATTAAAAGACACAATTGATTTTGTATTGTATCTACAATTCTATTTTAAGACAAATATATTAAAATTTTACACCTAAAAATATTGTAATAGCCTACAGGAAAAGCAACGGACTGAAACAGAAGAAGACCCTAATTTACAACAGAATTTTGTGTTTTTAAATAAATTTTGTGGAACGGGATATAGCATGTATAGACTATTGTTATCCATATAAGTACAGATTCATTAAAATTTGAATCAGATTTAGCATTTATTCATTTAATTCACATTACAAAATTTTAAAGATCGAATGATTCAATACATGCTAGGGAAATTTTAATTGTTGTGATGTGTGCCATTTGGCTAAATGATTGTATATAAACCCAATGTGAAATAAATAAGTACTGTTTTGTAAAAATAAATGAATTTGGTATGGGAGGAGCATCACCCACTTCTTTTATTCCGCCCACTTACTTAAAAATGTTGATAGAAACAACATTGATATGGTATGGCCATAGTAATTTCCTGAGTATGCGATATCGGTTTTGTTCGCCTTTTAAGAGAATCGGTTCAGCCGTTTGGTCTGACATTATTGGGCAAACATTATGGCAGGCACACAAAAGGATTTATAAAGGATAAGGAATAAGGATAAGGATGGTACATATTTTTAGGATGTACTATATTAAAGTTAAACTTAACTGGTGTGCTATATTAAAGTTAAACTTACTTATCAATCAAACTGCCAAATTTATAAAATTAAGGCCGAAGTCTGCGAAGTAACTATTTGATAATACAGTAACTTCGGCATTCAACTTCTTTTGCAATTTTTTTTTTTTGAGAAAAAGTACTTTTTTTTGGAAAAAGTATACTTTGTTTTAAAGTAGTTTTTTTTAGAATAAATACTTTTTGGAAATAGTACTTTGTTTTTAGAAAGTACTTATTTTTGGGAAAATAATCTTTTCTCCGGGTCCCGGAGCATAATCTCGCATTAATTTTGTTTTCATTAACCCATATATCCTTTTTGTCAAGCAATCTTATTCTAGAACGCCCACTTTTGGCACAAATTCTAAAAATTTAATTACAAAACGCCATGCCAAACTTTGCACATGTATGCCGGAGCCGAGGAAAAGCAATTTCAAATTTCGGTTCGTTTCGAAAGTTCCCGCCCCTTGTCCTATCCAGCCCACTTTTGGAACCGTACTTAAAAATGTATTATTAAACAACATGCAAAATTTCTTTCCACACCTCTTAATTAATTACTTAATTTTTTTTTATAAATCGCCTTGCCAAGGTTTGCATACTGGTTAAACAGCAGCCGGGATAAAGCAATATACATTTTCGTGCTATATGGGAGGTACCACGCCAACTTCTCTTATTCCGCACACTTATTTAAATCATAGAATTTAGTACATAAAGGTAACTATTTATGTAATTAAGAACTAAAGATAGCTTGAAGGTGGATGAGGCCTCCATGCCCCAAAAACAGGTAAGCCTGTGTACTCTAACGATTTTAGAAATTCTTTTTATTTTAAGATCCATAAAATATGGCTCCCACCTAGGGTAGCCAGATATTGAATTGGCAAAAAAAGTACATCAAAGAAAAAAAAGCAGTACAATTAACAAAAAAAAAAGTACATTTGTGTTTTTATTGAAAACGTCCTTAAATTCATTAAATAACATAACAAAAAATAACATATACTTCAGTAAAGAATATAAAATGAGATCGTAAATGTTCACTTAAAACTAGTCAGGTTTTAATTGTGTTTAAAACTAAGTTAATTTGAACAAGTTTATATTAATATGTTTAATACTAAATATCACTTTTTTGTTGAACATTTCGGTTTTGTTCGTTTTTATAATTATTAAATAAATTTATTTTATTTCTTTTTTAAATAATTCAAAAATTTTACAAATATTTATCATTCTTTAACAATTAACAATTCCATTTTTGCCATTTTCAGTTTTTAAAAAATTAAAAAACTCTACACATGTAAATTCAAATTAGTTTTAATTGTCAGTTCACTCTCTAAATTTTAAATTAAAAGCGTGTTTCTTTCCTTTCTCCAAAAGGTAAACATTAAACTGAATATTCTCTCAGTTGCCGCATTTAAATGTGGTATAGAAAAAATTAACATACAAATTCCAAAAATATTTCCGATTTGTTGTGATTAAGAGTTTCATGACAATGCTGGCGACTGTATTGATTAATATAAAGAAGAAAATTCATCACGACTGGCGATTTTTTGCTTCTCATATAAAAACACGATAAAATACTTCTGTTAGTCGCCACAAATGTGTTCAGGTTGTAAAGACATTTTAACAGGGCGCTTCTAACTGGGTGAATCTTTCTGCACTGAAAAAAAAATGTTACTAAAGATACTTAACAGGGAAAAAAGTACAAATAAAAGTACAAGAGGCAAAAAAAAGTACTTTAGCGTACTTTTTTAGGGGTTATGCAGAAAACAGTACATTGACTAAAAAAAGTACGCGTACTGCTGAAAAAAGTAAGTCTGGCGACCCTACTCCCACCAGATTTATTTTAGGCCCCTAGAAGTCTAAAATAATTTGCTACGCAGATAAATAACATTTAAGCATTCATATATGCGTATATATATGAATACGCATAAAAAATTAAAGGTTCCATAATCACTTTTTATTTTATTTTAATCTTCATTAAAGTTAAACATCGAAAAAAAGAAAAATCAATTTTTGTGAAACAATTTGTCAAAAGCGTCATTTTGAGAATGAGAAATCGTCAGTCTCAAAATTCCTTATATTTCATAATAAAAATTTTAAAGTTTACTAACTTGGATCCGCAAAATTGGGAAATACAGAAAATTACATTCAAGAAAATTATTGATTAAGAAAGATTTAAAAACGTGGAATATCATTCATTTGTCAGAGTTTGAGAAGCTAAATGCTTTAATATATTTAATATTGAAAAATTAACACCATTGTATTTTTCTTTCTAAAACATAAAAAAATCTCTTCGGTGTTCTTTTTTTAACATTTTTAAATAAATAAAAATAATCTTTCAATTGATGAAGTTTATGTTTAGTTGATCATTAATTAAATGAATAATTGTTGTTCAATTTGATATGATCATTTTATTTTATTTGTTGATGTTTTAAATGAAAAGAAGTTTGATAAAAGTTTGTCTGTAAATTATAGGAAAAAAAAACTTGAAAAATTGGATAAAAATTGCAAATTTTTAATAATTTTCATTTTCCATACAATGAATTTTGTATTCATCTTCATTTTATCATACTTCACTTCAAAAATCGTCAAAATGGATACAAATCGTCAAAGTTGGCGCTGTGAGCAGACATGAGACATTGTTACAGAGCGTTTCAAATAACCTGCATTTGATTTCTTATACTCTGAACAAATTGTTTTTTTTTACAAAAAAAAAGTACAGAGGCCAAAAAAGTACTTTTACTTTTTATACTTCTTTAGGTGTTATGCAGAAAAAAGTACAATTGGGAAAAAAGTACACGTACTGCTGAAAACAGTACATCCTAATTCCCGCAGACAAACAAACGGATTTATAATATTAATAAGGATAGGTGTTTTCAATTCATAATAGATAGTAACATTTAAATTATGATCACGTATGAACTGTCATACTCGACAAGATGCCGACGAAACATACAGTGGCGGACAAAAGTATTCACACAGCAGCAAACTTTATTTTAAATCTTTTATATTTTTAAAATGAAAGCTATTAGCCGTATAAGGTATTCAACAAATAATTTAAATACAACAAAAAACTAACACTAATCATGTTGTATTTAAAAAAAATTAAAAATTAAAAAAAAGATGTTACGAAGAAATTGGTCCAAGAAGTCATAGCAAAGAAAGGCTACTCCACAAAGTATTAAATCATGTGAAATTTTATTTTTTGTACAAACATTTGAAGCTGTGTGAATACTTTCGTCCGCCTAAAATAATACTTTGAATTACATATTTAGTTTTTCTTGTAATATAACATACTAAGAATAAGTTTTTTTTTGTTGTATTTTAATAATTTATAAGTTAGTAAACAATTTTGTTGAATACCATATCCGGCTAGTGGCTTTCATTTTAAAAATATAAAGATTAAAAATAAAGTTTGCTGCTGTGTGAGTACTTTTGTCCGCCACTGTACATTGTAGAGCCCATGCCATTCCGGTTTCCGAAATACGACGTTATGAAAATTGAACAAACGCTCAAATTTGACCAAAGTATCGTTACAAAATGGACAAAAACTATACAAGACAGTGATGCAAAATGTGGCACTTTGAATTCCTAATGGCCCTGTGGTACTTTCTTATCTACTTTGGCCATTCCAGTTCAAAATTCAACTAACTACGTTAAACCGTTCAGTTTAGCTTCTCATTTCGAGATAATAATATTTTTATGGAATGTTGTGAATGACTTTTATGCGATTTTTATAAAAAATTAAACGTTTTTCATTTTATTACATCTTTGAAATAGTTCAGGAAATATTCAAACGGTTTTTGCAATTTTTATACAAGGTATTATTCGTCAAAGTGTCTAGTTTACCTCGTTACGGTAAATAAAAAACTCTAGACACTAGAATTTTCGAGTTCTTTGGAGATCAAAACCTTTGCAAAGGTGTATTCAAAATGAGAACGGGGATTTTTTTATTATAAAAATCGTATTAAAAATAGCATACAAATATTTTTATCTCGAACCGATAAAACCGGTTTTAACATTTTTTAATGCAGAACAATAGAATTTTTAATATTTGTTTATATATGACCAAATTTTTTACAAGAAGTGTAGTAACTAATTTTAATTCACAAACAATTGTGTTTTTGGAGGATTTTAAAAAATATATCACATGATGTTATCGTAGCAGCGGAAATAATTGAGGAGTTTGCATTAAACATTTTGGTCTTTATTTCCAGAGGGGTTATCTTGCATTTTTATATGGCCTTCAGATGATGCACTCTATATACTAATATTTTTATTAAAATAAAAAGCCAATGGTGAAATTTATTCCAACATTTTTTTTTTGCCCTGTCAAAGATAGTTTGGCCCTTTAAATTGTCAATTTGGTCCTAAACAAAAAACGGAAAATGCATCACTGATACAAGATACAAAATTAGTTTGCATAGATAAATAATGTTTGTGAGCGTAAGTATATGAGAAAAGTTAACCCTAGCGGTATTTTCTTCTTTCATTGAATTCCTATATTTTACATCACAAATTTTAGTTAATTGAGTCAAGTTAATTATGCAATACTTCTTAAATTAATCAAAACTAAATTTAAGTTGAAAATACAAATTAAATATCTTACTGAGTACATGATATAATACAGTATTTAAAAACAACTGAGCAAATATTGCTAATAATATAAAATAAAATGAATATCTAGTGAACATTTTTTTTTATTAATATTAAAATATTTAAGGGTCTATATTTTACGACAGGTCAATAACATTAAAAATTTTAAGAACTTAGAAGTATTCAAAGAAAAATCACAACAACCTTAAAAAACTTACAAGATGTTATTATTCACAATCGGAAGTAGAATAAAAATTAAAATTTTATCAAAAACCAACAAAAATTACATGAATTTTGAAAAGTAAATATTTAAAACAAACTGTTTGGGAAAACCCCATTAACAAAATTTTAAGTCCAGTATATTATGCGTTAATTAAAATCTTATAATTGTTAAATATAGCAAAATTACTGATAATAAAAATTATTTATATTTATACTTAAATCTATAGACGTACTAGCAATAAAGCACGTTTCAAAACATAATTTACGAATAGATCACAAAAACATGATAATAACAATAAAGAGTGCTGAAATAAGAGAATTCAATATTAAGAGTTCTTAAGCCTTAATTGTAATATTTAAAGTCTAAAGCTAAAAATTGAAATAAAAACACATTAGCCTACATTCTCTAAATAAACACTCGAAAACTTTAACAAGCCGGAAAGAACTTGGTTTAGGTAAAAAAACAATGAAAATTGCATATTCTTACTCTTACGTTGGGTTTCATTTTGACGTTTTTTGTGTTTGCTTTTAGTTAACCGAAAAACTTGTTGTTTTGTTTATATTTTCCTACATTTTTTTTTGTTTAATAGTTAGGTTAAAGTTAACTCTTTAGTATGAAACTGAAACCCAGACGTATTGCTATAAAAATATTTAAAAAAGAGCCAAGACAATAAAAAAGACAACGTGTTCAAGAATAATGACGTGTCTTTTACTGTAGTTTGAATTTTATTTTTAGTTAGAAAGTGAAACTTAAAGCTTTTTAATATGTACATCAAGAAAACCCTTATTTAGAACATGTTAAAATATACGAATTGTGAATAGAACAACATAAAAATTATGTTCAATTTCTTCTTTTTTTGTCGAGTTTTATTATAATTTCTATATTTATTGTAAAAGGTGTTTTTTATACAGGTATAGAACTTTAAGTGACAACATTTTTTAACTGGCGGCCATTTTGTCAGCTGTCAAGTGATTTATGTTTAGTTTGGTTTGGCATTTCAACATGAATAGACTGACGCCTGAACAACGCTTCCAAATTTATTTTGAAAATCATGGTTCTGTTCGAAAAACGTATCGCGCAGTACGTCAATCTTATGGTCAACGATCGTCCATCAGAGCAATTAATTTAATTAACTATGGAACGTTTTTCGTGATAATTCTCAAGTGTATGTTGAGTTACCGTTACATCCAGAAAAACTGACTGTTTGGTGTGCTTTATGGGCTGGTGGAATCATTGGTCCGTACTTTACAAACGATGCTGGTCAGAAAGTTACAGTCAATGGTGACCTACTATAGAGCCATGATTACTGACTTTTTCGTTCATCAATTGAACAACCATGATGTACAAGAGCTGTGGTGACGGTGCAACATGTAACACAGCTCGTGCCCACAATTGATTTATTGAAGGAAACGTTTGGTAACCGCATAGTTTAACGTTTCGGGCCCGTGAATTGGCCTCCAGATTGAGCGATTTAACGCCGCTGGACTATTTTTTGTGGGGATATGTGAAGTTGCTAGTCTATACGCTGATACGCCCGAAACGATTGACCACTTGGAGGACAACATTCCCCTCGTTATTGCCAATATACGGCCACAAATGTTGGAAAAAAGTCCATCGAAAATTGGACCTCCAGATTAGAGTACGTCCGAGCCAGCCGTGGCGGTCATATGCCAGAAGTCATATTTAAATTATAATGCCAGAAGATTATCTTTCGAATAAAAGTAAATTTCATGTCAATTTAAAAAATTCACCTTTGTTTTATTCCATTTCAAAGTTCTATAACTCTATAAAAACGCCCTTTACATACATTATTGTTATTTAATCTCATAAAAAATTGCCCAGGGATCAAACCACTTCTATTTTTGTAAAATCCAACTAAAAATTACCAAAGGTACAACCAATGTTGTACTAGAAAACCACTATATTGTTTGCAAAGCATGTGTTTTGCCAGTATCACCTGCCAATATTGTTTTTACCAATATTCCAACCAATTAGAAGTATTATCTATTTTTACATTTATTATATTTAACGCATTTAAATATGATGTAAAAGACTAATACCGAAAGTGTTTTATTATACATATTTTTCAAAATTAATTAGATTTAAGGTATTTTGAAAGCATCATGTTATTTGAATTACCAACGTTATGCCAATGGTAGCCAATGTTATCAATCGGGTAACGGACAATACTGTCAAGATTGTTAATCCCACATTCTGCCAACGCAATAACCGACCCGTCGCCGACGCTTTGGCACGCTGTGCCGATTGTATTTTTCATAATATGCATTTCATTTAATCTTTTAAAATTTCTACTAATCTGCATGTATGGTTGTTTAATCAAGGAATATATAGACTGGGAATTGTCAACACAGCTGGGACGAATGGATCTTCTACTGGTAAAACGCGTCTATAATTCCTTGGTTTAAAAAGAGTTTATATCTGTGTCATATTCGCATAATCGCTTTGGTTCGATTTAAGCGTGATTACATAGATTACAAAAATATTAACAAAAAAATTAAATTTTCTTGCCAAATTTAATAAAATTTAAGTCTTACCGGACAGTTAAATATTTAAAAAATAGTCGTATGACGACTTAAGTGTAAAAAACGCTTAAACACATTCACGTCTTACACATCAGGGATACTGTTTATTATTAATGTTCACATTTAATTAATGTACACACTATTATTAATACCAACATTTCAAAAGTTTGTATACCCGAAAAATTTCAAAAATATAAAAAACATTTTAAATGATTTAAAAAAATCGTTCCAGTAATGGTAATATTAGTAGTTGGACTGGCAGCCCTGCCATTAAACAGTGGACATTAGAGTGAGGTAAGTTTTCTAAAAATAGAACTGTTGTGTTGTTGCAGTTGTACTTCTGAGATTATGTATGCAAGAACAAAAACACCGTGTATAGAATAAAACGAGGTTTAATCACAACAAAACTCGACCTTACGATAGATCTATTGGGCTAAAGCGCTCTGTCTAACGTGTAGTACGAGTGCATT
>CM037852.1:190200253-190228365 GCA_021234595.1 Delia radicum
ATAGTACAAAAATACAAAACTGGTATTTTTGTAATAATTATGTTCAACAGAATTTACTTTCAGCTAATCCGTCACCATTTGTTTAGTATGTAAAACAGAGACAACACATTGTATGTAGCTACTATTTTTACACATTGTATGGAACGTATACGGTCGAATAATTAAGCCTTAAGACACATATATACGTTATTTTCAAAACTATATATTGTTGATGTATTTATACGTAATGCTCACATATGAGTTGCATTTGTTATTTTTTTTTCGTGCAACAAGCGAAGTTTTTTTTAATCTTGACTACGCAGTTAAGTGTTAAAGTAAGAGAAAATATTCGCGGTGTGGTAAAGTTTCGAATATGTCGAAAAAACTTGATTTTTACATTTTTAGGTTTGTAAGGAGGAATTATGAATAAAGATTCGGATTCAAAGCGCTAACGACAATTTAAAAATAATACTTTGGACTGTGTGTATCTTAGTGAGTTTTGCGAAATTGAAATTCATATGTATTAAGAAAAATTATAAATTTAACATTTTTAAGAAAATATTATGAGAATTTCTTACTATAAATCTAAATATTGCCGACCTCATGGAGAACACACTCTGAATTTTGGCTATGTTATTCAAGAAAATATAATCATCACCACAAGCTATTTAAGTGAAATCGAAGATGTAATTTTTGAAATATTCACGAAAAAATAGGGTGTTTGCAAATTTTATGTAAGAGACTGTATAATTTTTCAACAAATACATAAAGTAGAAGAGCCAATATTTCATAAACATTTTTAAAAGTCGGATAAAAAAGATGTTTTCAACTTGAGGGATTTCTCAGTTTTGATAAAAATATCGAACTTCGAGCCGCTTTTCAACGCTAACAGCAACTAATTTTGAAAAACATAATACAGCACACATATCATAAGAACGAACATTGAATATCGATGCGTTTTTTTTTTTTCAACGATATCCATTGTCACATATCCGAAGACCGTAACGAAAATGTTTGAAATGACTCAGTAGTAGTAAAGTGTTAAATTTTATGGAGTTTTCATAAATGATTTTAATTAAAATAATTTCGAGACAATTAATATGATTCTGTTTCAGTGTTGCAAATAAGAATGTTATTAATGTAATAATGTTGATTATTGAAAATGTCTTGTAGTTGCTGTTGCATGTGTATTGTATGTTGTTGGTAGTAAGGGAGGTATTAGTAGAATTGATGAAGGAAATTGTTTTGGTGAAATTGTTCTTGGTGTTCTTGTTGTTGTAGTAGTAACAATAGCATATGTTGTAGTCGTTGTTGTTGTAGTTGTTGATTGGTTTGTTGTAGTAGTAGTAGTAGAAGGAATAGGAGTTGGTAGTAGTAGAAGTACTTGTAGTACGAGTAGAGGATGTAGTAGAAGCAAAAGTTGTCTTTATCCTGTAAATATGAGGAGCGTATACCACGTTTAAAATAATTTACCAAAAATATTAGAATATTTTTAATACAAATACAAATGTGTACAAATAATTTAACAAGGACTTATATTTGTTTTGTTCTATTTTAAAGTGATCTGATCATAGACACATAGGAATATTAAGAAAAAAAAAAATACATACGAAATGGTTAGCAAAATTTTGATAAAGACGCATGTGGTGGTGGGTGATTGTGTTGAGGCAGGGGATTTTTTTTTAGAAAATAAAACAAAATATAACAATAATACATAATGAATACCAAATATGAAATGACATGCAAGTAAAGATGAATTTTAATTAAAAAAAAAAACATAAATATATTACATAAAATAACAAGCAAATATAAAAAGTTTTATATTTAAAATTTAATTCAAAATTTTCCTAATCAGGCTTTTAAGGTCATAAGTTTCAATTTGATACACGCACGAAAAAATGGGGGAATATTACCAAAGTGCTTGGTAATTATACAACTACATAAGTTTCAAGTTTACAAATTGCTTGTAAAATATAAAATTTTTTTTTGTTTTAGATTTTTTTTACTAGGGTTGTATATATTTTACAAAAATTTTTAAACATTTTACTAGAACTTTGTAAAACTAACTTGACTTGTAACTAAACTTGTATAATTACTAAGCACCAGGATTTGTTGCTATATTATATTTACTTAAAAGAAGATTTTATCGTAGGTACTAAAAAAATGTTTTAATTGTCACCCTATAATAAATGTTCAGCAAGAACAATACTCCGGATAATGCCTTTAAGAAGGGTTTAAATCGGATTCCGGTTGTTCTTGCAAGTAACTACACTTTTTGTATCCAAAAGTACTATTTTTTTGTTCGGACAATGATTTTTGTGACGCTCTAAAAAGTCTTTAGAGCAAAACGTTTTAGGAAAGTAAAAAAATAAATACGGATGTCGTATTTTTTGGGTTATCATTTAGGTCGTTGTCAAAACGTTTTAAATTTAGTAATGCAAACGCATTGTGCCAAATGTTTAAAGTTAGTATTTTCTGACTGGGGAGTTACGAGATCACATACCATAATTGACATTGGGCATGTTAAGGGGGTACATGACATTGTCCGTTTTTTGAAATCGACTTTTGTATAGTTTTGTATTTTAGTAAATATTCTTAAGATTCTAAGAAAAAAATTTCATGGAAAAATTCCTACGGGTTCAAAAGTTACAGCCGGATTAGTGAGAGTGCATTTTTAATTTTCGCACTACCTACGTACGGCAGCCGGTATATACCTGTTATACTTGCTACCTGACTTTTGGTGGTTGTTATTTCGTACCTACTTGAAGGGTGGGTTTTTTTTTGTATTTTTGCTAAACGATTGCAAAAAACTAGAAGAAACAGCACAACACAAGATAACGAAGGCATGCAGTACAAAGCAGGCATGGCAGATTGAAGGTAACCTTTTTTCTTTGTTCACAAACTTTGAACGCGTTTATCTCGAAATGTTTTTCGTACTGGTTGCGGTTCACTTTTTGACGATTTTTTTTTTGTATTTTTTAAACTTGATTCGCTATCGTATGACACGAGCTTTTTTTAATTTTTTTTTTTTTGATTTTTTTATGAATTTTTAAAGTCAATATTTTTTTCGAAAAAACACACTTTTAAATTTGGAACATCACCAAAAATTGAAAAAAAAAGCTCGTCATACGATAACCAATTTTGTTAAGATTTAAAAAAGTAATTTTTTCCAGATCGGACAATTTTTGCGACTCCCAACGTTGCAACCACGAGGCCCCGTTTTATTCTCTGCCGCCAGTTTGGAGTTCTATAAAACCATGTTGGAGTGAAAAATATATTTTTTTTGATTTTTTTTTTCTTATAATTTGTTCAATTCTCTACAATAACAAAAATTTTGGAAAAATGTTTGTTTTTGACTGAGTTTTGAATTTTTAAAAAAGGTCTTCTTTTCTCTGCCGCGAATGTATTGTCCTCCCTTAAGTGTGTTAACTCTTAAAAATAATTTCAACTCCGTTAAAGTACTGTCAGATTGCATACAAAAATACTGAGGGTGTTTCGAAATTACAAATTCTATTGTTGGAGCCTACAGTTTTTCCTGTGTAATAATCGCATTAAACATTTTACTTCGATTTCAAAGTTTGACATGCTTAACTTTAAATACTTCAAAATTTTATATTTATATTATATTGCGACTTGATTTTGACCAGCTCCAGTAAAGTAATTTTAAAAAATTATTAAAAAGTCTTAAATTTATGTATACATAGGGAAGGTGGGGTAAATTGGGACGTGGTGTGAACTATTGTGTTTTGTTGCTTAATAAATTATTATAACTTTTAGCAATCCATATTTTACGAGGCGTATTTTTTATTTTTTTTTTGTAGCAAATAAAAAACATCCAAAAAAAAGTTGTTGTTGGTGTTAATGTTTTTTGTTAAAAAAAACTGTTTTCTTTTACATTTTAAATCAGGTAGATATAAAATTATTATTCTTTCGTTATGAATTATACTGCGAATGACGTATTGGGTTTCGCAAATAATTAAACATTTCAAAAATTATGGCAGTTTTTGTTACTTCGGTCATAAGGGGGTGAATAGGGAAGTGTTGGTGGTGTGAATTGGGACGTGTAATTTAAACAATTTTAACGCTTCTTCATGTTGTATGTATGGAATATATTGTAAAGTACACTGTGCAACAATAACTTGTATCCGGAGCAAAACAAATGGGAAATGAAATTAAACAAAACCCCCAAAGGGTTTTGAAAACTTAGCTCTTTTTTTTCATTTTATGGCCTCGGGAACTAACTTTGGCTATTTTTGACCGGTATTTTATATATGGGTGAAAATTTAAAATATTATTTACTGCACACAAAAATATAGTATTAGATCCAATATTAAAACATTTTTTTCTAAATTGAGCAAAACATACTGAGTTCTTAAATGAAAAATTTCTATTTTTAATATTATTTTTTTGAAGTCCTGTCACAATTGCGTGCTTTTGGCAAATCTCTATAAACTTATATTACAGAATATTTTGTCTTATTACATGTTATGTCAGACGTTGATAAAAGCCGAATTTTTAAATTGTCCTGCATTAAACTGGTCGAGGGTAAACACAATAATTAAAAAAACACCAAACAAATATTTAATGTTTAGGTTTCTTACTAAAAGGTTTATGGAAAAACAAACTTATCAAATTTTATTTTTTCGCCTTTGTATCAAAATTTTAAATAATTTGGCAATACAACATATTTATTTTATTTATTTATTCTCATGTGCTTTGTTGAATGATTTTTGATTTCAAATTTTAAGAAATATATTTTTAGAACGAAAAAATTGTTCTAAAAACATTTTGTTATTAAATTTGAATTTAAAAAAAGTTTTCAATGCTTCAGTAGCTTAATTGGTAGAGCTGTTGGATACAAACATTTTGTAACTTTACAAACCTAGGTTCAAAACCAACTAAGGTTGTGACAATTTTTTGTTTTGAGAGTTTTGTATGTATTGTTGTTCTTTTTTTATCATTTTGATAATTTTTTTTTAAGTTTTTTGTAACAATATTTGTTATATTCAACAAAGCACATGGCTTTAATTATTAAGTTGAATATTTGCAATCAAAATTAAGCCAATTAATTAAATAAAAATTATGCAAAATGTGTTTTATTATCAAATTATGCAAAATTTTGCAAACATTTTTTCGGTAATTAAATTTTGAATTGCAAGTCATTTACATCTAAAAAAATTTTAAATTATACACCTTTTTGTATTCTAATAAAGATTGGGAAAAAATGTAAACTAATTTTGCAAAAAATATTAAAAAAATATATAGTATTTGATTTACAATAATTTCAGAGGTCCACAAAAAAAATACATTGGCAAAGAATTGTTTGAGACCACTGGGCAAACGTTGGCAGTGTTTTCCCAGTGCTATCCAGCCAGAAATTACCAACAGCTTAAAAGCCTAATTACTGGTATATAAAAAGTAGATTTTTTGTTTCTGAAAAAGATATTTTAGAACTAACTTTTTTTTGTTTTCCCAACGTTGGCAAGTTAATTCCAACACACCTTATGCCAGTGCTGACATATGTGAGCAGCCAACTGTTACCCAGCAGTTATCAATCATTTATGTTTTAAGCTATCAAGTATTGTATATCTCGTTAGCTCCGTGAGTAGATCCCGGCAGAGCCAAAACAAATTTAAATGAACTTTTTTAATTTCATTTCGGAAAATCTATTTTTAGACCACCTACTTCATGCGCTTTTACCAATATTTTGCCAAGGTTGCAAATTTGGTTTCTCCCCAGTGCTTGTCCCTCAATTTTTGAACAGATGCACCTTTGTTTAATGAAGGTTATCATTTTGGGGGTTGGAAAAGCACATGTAAAACCTTGTATATAGTGACATTTGGTCAGCGGTTGGTCCTGGGAAGCTTCAGCGTAGCAGGCCTTCGGGCCGGACTTTGGAGGGTTTTTAAGTGGATAGGCCAGTTTGAGTGGCATTTTGGCTGAGGAAAGTTTTTCTGGTATGTAATAAGCTTTCCGCATAAAACCGGCCTTCGGGCCGAACTTAAGAATTTTTCTATGTGATAGGCAGTTAGCGGCTCTCTAGATGCAGAAAGTTTTTCTGTGAAACAAACCAGAGTAAAAAACGGATAATATAATTATATATATTTATATATATTTATATAGAGTTATTTATATATTTATATATTTTATCTAATAGATATATATATTGCTATATATAGATATTGATTATATATATTTATATATATATACTAGTTATATATTTATATATATTTATATATATATTTATATATATTTTATATATATTTATATATTATATATTTTATATATATTTTAATATAATTATATATAACTAAATGAGGTCGATTATTCAAAAATTTATTTATATTAGCACCATAAAAAAATTATGTATAATTATATATGGTCCAATATATAATTATATCTGACTTATATAATTATAACTAATTTTATATAATTATAAAAAATTATATATACCCAATTATACTGATTTTATCATATTTTATAAATTATATCCACCAATTTTCGTATATAATTATATATAATTTGATATGGCTTATATATATTTTGTTTCAATCGGGAAGCTTTCCAATGGTGGCCTTCGGCCGGACTTAGAGAGTTTTCTTACGTGATAGGCAGTTTAGTGGCTTCGCTGAGGAAAGTTTTTCTTTGTAACAAGCTTTCCGCGATTTTTATTTTATTATATTTTACTTTTTTGTTTATGCATTTTTTGGCCCACCCTAAAGGATCTAAAATGTCTACTATGTTTGTAAATTTCCCTTCATTTGATCACCGCTTTGACAAAAAGTTTTCGACATTTTTCGCAAAAAAAAATATTACTAAAAACTATGATGTGAGCAAGATTATTAGTTCAAGACCATTTGTTTTTTGTTAAAACAAAAATCCGTGCAATGTTTATTTATTAATTAAAAAAGTTTTCCATCCGTTTATTTAAAGCAGACTTTATCTACTGACAGGTCCTTACATGTTACATTTCGCGTCACAGAAAATCTTCAGAGAACCAATATAGAAGCGGTAAAAGTTTTTTACCCAAATTTTGAAGGAAAAAGATCAACGTATTGTTCAAAAAACACCCGTATTATTTTATTTACCCGATGAGAGGTAAAAAACAAAATTGGAAGAACTAATTCAAATCAAAAATGAATCATTTTGAAATAATAAACATTGTCCGTGTATATATCTTGAACTTGAATAAAGATCGAAAAATAAACTTGTGGTTTTAAATTTTGGCATAAATTCCGTTTACCGACACCTCACCAAAATAAGTGAAATTTTGTCCTTTAATAGAAGAGACCACGCTGAGTCGAAATAAAAAAAATTTTGCGTCGCTCACGGTCCCTTTTCAGTGGGCGGGGCTCCAAAGTTTGAAATGAAATTGCAAATAACTTCAAAACTACTTGTCCGATCTTAACAATGAGGTATATAATGTCCCAAAATATTAACCCCTTGCTGCCCAAATAAAGCATTTTTGTTTTTTTTATGATTTTTTTTTAACGCTCTTTTTGTTAAATAACGCCTATATAAGTACATAAAAAGTGTATAAAAAGGGAAAGTCTGTTTTATAAGCTTTCATAAAAGGTGCAACATGACCCCATAGGTCTTGAAATGAAGTAGTTTTTAAGGGTTAAAGTTGACCATTAATAGGCAAAACTATGATTTTTGCAAGATTTTGAAAATTAGATTTTGTTGTATGGTATGGTTTAAGATTTTGTATGCAAAAGAAAACTTGTAAATATGCCAAAATTTCTGCGGCCCGGGGCGAAGCCTCAGCGAAGCCGGTTAGAGGACTGGTGGGAGGAGAAAACCCCTAAGCCCGGCCGAAGGCCGGTTACGCAGAAAAACTATTTTGCAAAGACCCATATATGGTCACGTCGATATATGGTTCAAAATTTGAAAAAGGGTGTGTAAAAAAAATCATTATGCTTTTTTTGGGCAGTAAAGGGTTAATATTTTAGGACATTATATACACCATTGGAAAGATATTTTTGAGATCTTTCCGCCTGAGAAATATGATCACGTCAGTATATGGCTCAAATTTTGAAAAAAGGACGTTTAAAAAAAAAATATAAAAAAAACAAAAATTGTTTTATTTGGGCAGCAAAGGGTTAATATTTTAGGACATTTTATACTCCATTGGAAAGATATTTTCAAGACCTTTCCAACGACGCCAGTTTTGTTAAGATCAGATAAGTAGTTTTGCAGTTATTTCGGATTTCATTTCAAACTTTGGAGCCCCGCCTACTGAAAAGGGGGCGTGAGCGACGCAAAAAAAATTTTTTTTTGGACTCTGTGGGGTCAAATGTTCAAGGTCAAAAAATTTCAAAAAATTCTGAGAGGTGTCGGTAAACTGAATTTGTTCCTAAATTTTTTTTTTAATTTAAAAGTAAAACACTAAAAACTTTAAAATTTCTATTCTCTAATTACATTTTGAACTAAAATTTCCTTAATAAATCTATGTTCTACTAGAAAAATTTTTTGCACTAAAAATAACTATGCTACGAATACTTTTTATAAAATTTGCTTGTTATTTGAAAACAAATATATTTAATAATATGAATGAATAATTAATGCTTGTTAAAAAAAAATTAATGATAAATTGTTCTTTCAAGTCTCATCACTGACGTAAGAGGCCTTGGTAGACATTGTTTTGCGCATATTATTTCCGCAGTGTTATTCAAAACGCTTTTCAACATGTTTGTTTAACAAAAAATAAATTTCGTAATAAAATTGTTCAAGAGATTAATATTTACATGGCGTTATAAATTAAAACAAAATTAAACAACGATATAACAAAAGTAGATATAAAAAAAACTTTATGTAGTATATTTTTTACACTGAAAAAAAAACTTACCTGTAACGACTACCACCGCCACGGCCACCACTGCTGCTTTCACCACCACCGCCTCTGCTACCACTGCTAGTACCACCACGGCGTCGGTTTTCACGACGTGAACGACCAGATGACATTTCTACGCGTATGCGGGTACCACAGCAACGTCTTTAATAATTTTATAATATTAATTAAATATTTGACCTAAATTGCGTTTTGAAATTAACTTACGTTCCATCTAAACCTCTGGTTGCGTCTTCAGCATCACGTCTATCTTCGAATTCAACAAAGGCAAAACCTGGTGGATTACGTGCTACCCACACATTACGCAGGGGACCATATTTACTAAATGCATTTTCAATTTCATATTTTGATGCTGATGATCCCAAATTACCAACATAGACTTTACATGCCAAATCCCATTCGCGATAGCGTGGCATTTTTTGTGTTGCTTCTTTGAATCTTGAAATAAAAAAAATAAAATCCAAGTATTTTGTAATAAAATATACAAAGCTTTTTTTTCATATTGATTTTTTCTGTCATAAATTTCCCAATTTCCTTTCACGACTTTTCTGTGTACAGAAAAACAAAATGGCGACCATAGGTTGTACCAATTTTTTCCCATGCATTTGCATAATTTTAAATGCATATTTCTTAATTAATCTAACTGGAATCCTTTTTTTACTTACTTCGAAATGATGAAAAAGTTTTATTTCCGTTTATTGATTAAAATTATTTAACAAAATTGTTTTTGGTCTTTTTTCTTATTTTTTTAAGTTTTCACTTTTTCCGTCGTATCTAAAACACACAACTTTTCACAAGCAGAGAACGAAGCCGATACGAAATTGTCGTTAAAAGGCCGATTTGGCCGATAATTTTGCTTGAAGCCTACGGAGGTCAGTGATGCAAACTTCGTGCTTTTGGCACTATTTGTGTAGCTTTTCGATGAACCTAGAAAATTTTACTTCTGGTGCCACCAAATGGCAGAAGGCACTTTGTATGCCAACTTTGAACGAAAAATGTTTCAGTTTTGATACTCTTCAATATAAAAATTTAATAGTGTCATAATTTTAGTACTAATAACAAGTTTACTGTCAACTTTTTTTTATCTTTATTCTATTAACATATGTGGTAAGAGATTACACAACAAAATCTGGAAATTGCCAATATATGGGTACCATTATTTATAATTGTGTGTAACGGAAAATACGTGTGAGGACAACTATTTTCACAATTCACAGTGTTGTGGGAGTACTACACCCCAGTGTGAGAACGGAAGGTTAAATAAACCATGTATTTTATACAAAAATTTTCTTTTTTACGCCTTTTTAAGCCCATACACTGGCAATATTATTGATCTTTATTCTATTACCACATATAGTAATTGAATGGTAATATGGTGATATACTAAAGAATAAAAGAATATTGCAAGTGTATTCGGCACTTTAGCCAAAAAATATGTTTCTCTTCTTCTCTTAAAGCTTTTTGTTGCGTTTTTTAGTCTCAAGAAGTTGGCACCACTGGTGAAGGTGCGGTCATCAAGCAGCCGAGATTGCACAACCGTCACTCACCCAATGGTGCCAAAGTAGAAAAATCGCCGGAAAATCTGTTTTTATATTGAGGGCATTCACGAAAACTCACAAAACAAAATCTTACCGAAAATATAAGAAATTAAAGTAAATTGTAAATGTTTTACTCAAAATTGCTCTGAATGTGACATTTTCTCTTTTTTTTGTATTTTAAAAACGCAAAAATATGAAATCGACATAAAAACTTAAGAAAATATTTATTTAAGTTATTTTAAAAATTATTTTATTTTATAGAATTTTAATCACTATCACAAAAATTTAGCCCACGCAAACTCATTCACGAAGAATTTTATCCTACTCACGCTCACGTGAATAAAATAAGTTTTCACTCACGCATGATCACGAGTGATTCACGTAAATCACGCAAAATTCTGTTTGCGTGCCCATCTCTACTAAAAACGCTTCGGCAGGCATACGCATACTTGCCTGTGGTTCTCAAAGGGTTAATATACTTTTAAGCGCCTATAAACTTTGTTGTGCTTTTTGATATAAAAAACGTAGACATCTCTGGTCACGACATGTTGTCACATCAAGGCAATCTGACAACCTTTCGTATAAAAAAATTTACATCGCTTATACCGATGCCAATTTAGCGCTTTGTGTGCTAGACTCAGCTTTTGTGTACTACCCAAAACTCGAATGATTTTCTGATAGCGATTTTTATGAAAATGACGCTAGGTTGGTGCTTTTCGTTATTTTATTTAGCTCTTTTAGCGCATTTTTAGTAAAACGTTTAACTTAGATACAATTTTTGCAAAATTTAACGTTTTTAGGCCAAAAATACATTTTCATTCATTTTGCAATAAACTAAAATTTTTTAGCTATAATTACCTTGCAAAATAATTTAAACTTTTTATCAAATTTGATTTTTGAAATATTTTTAATTAAAAACTCAAAATTTATTTTAAAATTTCAAAATTCCGTTATTTATTTATGAAATAGTGCTTTCTGTGCTTTTTCGTAGAATAAATAAAATTATAAAGTTGACATTCTGTTAAACTTTTCTTTAGTGCTTTTTGTTGTATTCTTCTTCGCGTTTTGATAAAAAAAAAAAATAGATGGCATTACTGGTCGCTTATTCAACCGTAGACTACCTATGGGTTTTATAAACAATTTTGACAACAGTCACTTGTGTTGGGCCTTTTTAGTTTATAGACTTGGGCATTATAGTTCGTTTGAGTGAGCTGTCAGGCCGTTAGTGTTGAAATATCGTCAAAAATGCTTACGTAATATGCTAAACTGCGTTTTTGTTAAATTTCACAAGTTGTTATTTTTTGTAATTTATTTAAGTTTATGATATGTAAAATTTACATTGATGATCTTTAATACGAAACATATATCACTTCGAACATTTACCTAAGCGTTTTGACAAAAAATTTTTGTTCATTTTATATAGTTATATAATTACCACGAAACTTTGTAAACTATTACTCTAATTTTTTTAAATGATACATCCTTTTTCTGCGTGTAGAGAAAATTAACACAATGGGATACACAATTTAAACAAAACTTGATAAAATTCACTAAATTTTATTGAAAATTTTTTTGTGAGTGCGTGAAGAGAACAAAATGAACAATTGAACTAGAAGAGCGATTAATGCTGTTCATATCGTCCAATTAAGTAAGTAGTTCAATTGAACTAGTTCGTTCACGAACTACAAGTCTACTTCATTATTTGTCTTGTCTTTCCCGTGCTCCGTGTTTTACGTGGATTTTATGTCGTTTTCTTTTTTTATAAGTTTATTAAAAGTAATTTAAAATTTTTAAATAATTTAAGAATAAAGTGACAAAAATTAAGAACATAGCTATAACTTACAAAGGAACACGGAAATAAAATTGGATATTGACATCAAAGCGAAAGTTCCAAATAACACTAGCCCAGTCAAGAAAAAAGCTAAAAAGACAAGTTCATAAGAAAAAAAAAACAGATTTAAGAGAAAATTTGAAATGAACATCCCAAACGAATACATTTCCAAAACAGAGGATGTGGCGGACCAGGTAAGTTTCTATGGTTATACATATATATTACAATGCAAAGATCTTCCTGGAGATTTTTAAGATGAACATACGTTGACAATATTTAATATTGCTAAATACAAGAAAATGGTCAATTTGCTTTGGCAGTTCATGCTCTTATTAGTTTTTTTATATTCCAACTTGTTAAGAGAATTCAAGACTATAGGGAGAAATATAGTCAAACTAAATTTTTGTATTGGGTTCGTATTGGCGAGCAAATGTTATAGTTATGGATTACGAAAAAATTGTCAACGTCATCCATTGGCGCACGACTTGATAGTGGTTATTTGCTCGCAATTTTGTATTATCTGTTTTGAGAATATGTCCCGGGGTTCTAAGTAAAGTTTGGGGGAATCTATGGGAAAATACCGATATATTCTTTCCTTAAAAGAAATTTCAATTAATAGAAAATATCGTAATTATTTAAAACTACTTTCTCCCCTATAATATGTACAGTGCCAAACAAATGTTTTGCCACAGTTATTCATTTTTCAAGTGTTTTAAATAGCATCTCAATGTTTTAATAAAGAAATCATTTGTGATTGCAAAAATATTTAAAATGAGCAAAATACTCACATATTTTATGGACAAAAGTAATTCCATACTAACATTAATCTGGTTTGAAGTTAATGCAATTTTAAACTTTTTTTTTTCTCTAAGAATATCAGTAAAAATCAATGAGCCAACGAGATATTTTGGTGAATTTACCAATCCGTTAAAAATATTTATTTATATAATTTTTGTGGCAAACGTTAAGTTTACGGAGCATACATATATTTCCAGTTCCTTTAATGTTATATATAATAAAAGTCTACGGGTAGCGGAGGGTTCACTGAAATATGTGGGTCGTTACAAAGTATCCAAATTGTAATATTTTAGATGTTGCCAGTAAAGTGATAGTCTTTTAAAAATAAAAATTTATGACATTGCACACTTTCGAGAAACTATTCCTAGGGTTTTCGTGCAGTACATTGATATAAACGGTTCTGTCTAATAATCGCATATTCCAAAGAATCAGTAGATGACATTTAAAGCAACAGTATCTCTGCAGAAGATATTTTTTTGTTTAACGCTATTTTTCTTAAAATATGAAGCTTATTTTCTTTCTCCTTTTATATAAAGACGGTCCATTTTCAGATTATTCTGTATGTTCTGCAGTTTTAAAACTTTTACCGACTTTTAAAATTATAATCAGGCTTTAGTCCAGTATGTATAAACTTTCTGCGAAAGTTTTTTTTCTTTGAAAGTGCATATCGTCAACTAAAACAATTCAAAATTAATCTTTTGATTGATTATGATATAGTTAAACAAAATACAATTTCCCACCAAATTTTACACGTTTACGTGTAAATATACAGATCTTATTAACGAAAATAAAATAAAAACTTGATAAGCCACATTTATTTTTTGGCTTATTTTCACCTTTAAAAGTTGGAAAACTAAATTTTTCTCGAAAGTTTTTAAATAATTAAAATGCGTTTAGTTTTAAAAATACTCACAATAAATATATAAAAATACATAAGTTGACTAAAAACTTTTCAATTACTCCCGAAAAAACGTATTTTTTTATCTTAAACGTTTGTTTTATTTTTTGCATACATTTTTGAGTTGGAGTTACGGCTTTTTGGTTTCAAAAAAATAGAGTACCACAGGCCGTAATTTCAATACTCAAAAACTAATCAAATACTTTTGAAAACAAATTAATTTTTTTATATATCGCACTTGATCAACAAGAGGGTATTAACTCGAAATTTTTAAAATATCACTTTTTTCAAGAAATCAACTAACAACATCAATATCTATATATTGTAAAAATTTCAACGTATTTCGATTACTCTTTCATCTCGAAAACCACTTTTGAGACCATTTTCATGATAATGTAGTGATTACCTTTATTTCAACAAAAGGTATTATTTCGAGTTAATACAAAAGTTCAAATAGAAATGAATCGTATATTTTCATAAAAAAGGTATTATTTTGATTTGAGCCTTTATTTATGTTAAAAATAATCAAACTGTTTTATTTATATTTGGTTGTATTTTGAGTTGATACTGTTTTGTTGATAAAATATTCAAAATATTACCAAAAAAAAAATCGATAAAATTTCAAAAAAATGGTATTAACTAAAAAAATTGATTTTTTTTTTTGCAATGAGTGGTAAAATTTAAAACAAAAACAATGTATATATATTTTCAAATGGAATTTGCTTATTATGATATGTATGAATTTTTAAATTCTGTTAAAATGTGGCCATAAACAGTTTTTTGACTACTGAAAATTTTAAAATTTTGAGTTAATACCCTCTTGTTGATCAAGTGCGATATATATTTCGACCTTTTTCAAATAAATTTTGTGCTATTTTTAGAGTTATTCTAATCAGGCTTTTTTTATTTTTTAGAATTAAATCTATAAAATGTCAATTTATCATCTTCATTAAAATATTTAATTATTTTTCAATTAAAGCATTTCTTTTGATTCAAATAACTGTGCCAACACTTTTGTCGGGCACTGTATATAAGATTGCTTTTCTTCATTTTTGTATGTTTTTTTTTTTTCTTTTCTCAATCTCCAATACGTACTGCACTATAATTTTTTTGTTTGCTGGCTAGAGTACGGTAGTCTGTTATTTTTCTTTATTATCTATCATATTATGGCTTACACTTTCGTTTGACGTTTATTATTTGTTGTTGGTTACACTTATTGGAGTCCACTTCTATGAACATTTGTTGCTTCATATGCATAGATTTTTAAATTGTTTTGAATCATATTGTTTTACGTTGTTATTATAACCGTGTTTAGCGGTCGGTTATCTAACTGTAAACGAGTGATATTGAATATATTACCCAAATGCTTATTGCATGCCTTTTCTTCTTTAATTTTTTTGATCGGTTGTTTAAACTTAATGATTCGATTGATTTCGGGCCTTTTAAATTAACTCTACATTATTTTAAATTGTAGGGTAATTTGAATTGTTATTCAAAAATAAACGGCCATGCACAATATACATTAATATTTCTGCAGTAATTATGTTTCTTTTTTTAAAATTTGTAATTAAAATGCATAATTGGATGAGCCATTTGCATTTCAAAGTACTTATTTCTACTTTCATTTTACAGAAACACCCTAGAAACTTTTTGGCTAACTGCACTTTAGGGGGCGTTCCTAAAAAAAAAACAAAAAGTAGGTGGTCCCCTCCAGAATTAAAAATAACATTTTTTTCTATCTTCGGTTAAGGGCCCAAAAAACCGGTACGCGTAGTAACATATAAGTGTGGGTACTCTAATTAAAGGAAATTTATAAAATAAATACCCAGTCAGAAACTGCCAGTGGTACAAAAAATCAATCAGTGGTAAAATAAAACTAGCTAACAGAGAAATTGTAAATAATATAGTAAATAATAGCAACAATGTAAATTGTAAAAAAATAGTTGAAAAATTAAAAAAAAAAAGTAATAGCTTTATTTTAAAAAAAATTTCGCTACCGGTGTACCGGTAGCATAGTTCCAAATGACTCAATGTTTCTCACAATAATAAGCGTTATGCCTTAGATTATTTTTGCAAATTTCAGTTCATTTGGAGGAACGATGTGGAATTTTCGGTACGGTACCGGAAATATATGTTTTTATAAAAAATTCCGGTAAGGTTAAATTTTCACATCATAAGTCCAAATGAGTCAATATTTCCCACAGTTATAAACGTTGTCCCTTAGATATTAGAATTTCAGTTTATTTGGGGGAACGATGTGGAATTTATGGCCCGGTACCGGAAACAAATTGTAGTTTTATTTTGAAAAAATTTCGGTACCGGTGTGGCATTTCCACAGCATAGTTCTAAATGACTCAATGTGTCCCACAGTTATAGGCGTTATCCAAAATTTCAGTTCATTTTGGAGGAACGATTTGGAATTTTTGGTACGGTACCGAAAATATTTAATGTTTTTATTAAAAAAAAAATCTGGTACCGGAACTTCATTTTGACAACATAATTAAGTGCAAACGAGTCAATGTTTCCTAAAGTTATTAGACATGTCCCTAAGATTGTTTTTGAAAAACTTCAGTTCATTTGGAGCAACAATTTGAAATTTTTTGTTGGTGCCAGAAAAAATAAAAGCTAATATTAAGAAAAAATTTAGGTACCGGAGTGTCATTTCCACATCATAAGTCCAAATCAGTCAATCCTTATGCCCTACGGTTAATCCTTATGTCCTTCGGATTATTTGTGCAAAATTTCAGTTCATTTGGAGTTTTATTTTTTTTTTTTATGTAAAAAATAATTTGCGTAACAATTTTGCAATAAGTATTTTTAAAAATATCGTGTAAAATAAAAATATTGTTATAAATACGGAAAAAATTAAAAGTCAGCATTAACCCATAGACTACATTGATGATGAATCGTGTGTTTTGAAGCCAATTTCCCCTTTCCATTCCGTCAAAAAAGAATGTTAACTCAAATTATAGACAAAAATTAAATTAATAGTTATACAGTGCTAGATTTTTTAATGTTTTTTCTTTATTGATACAGTAAAACCCGGTTAAGACGAACTCCGAGGGACCAAAAAAATTAGTTCGTCTTAAGCGAGGTTCGTATTAAGCGGGTTTTTTTTTAACGATAAAAAATATGTATTTTTTTTATTTTATTTTATTTTTTATTTATTTATTCAACAGGTAATACAAGAAGCCTTCATGGCCAAAATAAAGTATTACAAAGTAAATACATTTTAAGCAAATAACTATGTCATATATTTACATCCTTATTTCTAAAAATATCACCTACATATTTATCTACATTTATACATGGTTCCCTACAACATCCTCTCTAATATTTATTTTATTTAAAATTCAATAATAGGAAATTAAATGGTCATAGCTAGAGGTTTAAATACGTTAATAATTTTTTCTTATAAATGCTAATAGAAGTCGAAAAGTATCGCAGTTCTAACGGCAAATAATTCCATTTTCTAGCTATTCTAATCAAAAAGGAACGAGCAAAAATTTCATAACGGATAAGAGGTTCATCAATCTGTAAAATTCTAGTGGAAGGTAGAAAGTTAAAGTTATTACATAAATCAAATGGTACACCATATTTTAATACTTTGAAAAAACATAACAAAGTACGTAAAACAACATAATTATCAAATGTACAACCTAAAAAGTCAATTGCAGAATTAGTAACATGATCACGAAGTCGAAGGGTGTAAACAAACCTTAAAATTCTATTAAATATCCTTTCAAGTTTATCAAGATTACCACGTGGTGAACCTGCAAAAACTTCTATACCATAATTTATATTTGACATAAGAAGAGCATAAGCTACTCGACGTTTTATATGCCTTGGCATGTAATAGCTAAGAGAATACAGCCTTCTAAGTATAATAAAAACCTTACTAGAAATATGATTAATATGACGTTCAAAGGAAAGATACTGATCCAAATAAATGCCAAGGCATTTTAAATGATCAACAAATTGAATAGATTCACCCGATATAAAAATATTGGGATGTTGAATCTCATGATCGCTTAGAACAAATTAGATGGCTTTCGTTTTAGTTGGATTTATCAACAGGTTATTAGTTGACATCCAATTCGAAATTGTCTGCAAATGGTCATTTATAGTTGTCTCAAATAAATCAATAGAATCATTACTATGAAACAGCAGCTGGACATCGTCAGCGAAAACAAAAGATTTACAAATGTCATTAGACATAATTTCAATGCATTCATTAAAAATATTATAAAAAGTAGGGGCCCCCAAAACCGAGCCTTGCGGCACCCTGACGTAGCAGCACCAATACTAGAGGCAACATTCTTTAACGAAGTATATTGATACCGGTCATTTAGGTACGAAAATATAAGCCGGCAAGCAGTAGTAGAAAATTTAAACTTATCCCTTAACTTACAAAGCAAAAAAATAATGATCAATACGATCGAAAGCCTTACTTAGGTCTAAAGAAACCATTATACACTGCTTACGTCCATTTAGGTACATTCTAACAGAATCTGTTAAAGAAAGCAACAATGAAGTGGTATTATAATTTCTACGGAAAGCGAATTGATTTGGATGCAACAGATTAGACTCATTAGTATAACATAAATTTGGTCTTTAACCAAATTTTCGACAATTTTAGATATTGAAGGCAATATACTTATTGGTCTTAGGTTGTCAATGTCAAAACCTCCACTTTTTGGAATTGGTGTAATCCTAGCCAATTTCCACAATTTAGGAAAAACTGAAGAAGTAAAGATTGTGTTAACAATGTGCAATAATATATCAGATATAAGTGGGTATAAAAGTTTAATGAACTTTATGGGAATCATGTCATGTCCAGTGGCATTAGTTTTAATCCGAGTTATCGCGAGAACCAATTCGTCCTCTGTTACGTTACGAAAAGAAAAAGATTCAAGTCTGTCATTATTACCCAAAAAATCAAACTCATTTATCCTACTTTGAGTAAATCCATCTAAAAATTTATCATTCAAAGATTCTACATCTATTAAATCCAGTTGACTACCTTCTTCACCAGCACAACCAAGATTCTTCAGTTTCCTCCAGATTTCCTTACTATCCGATGTATTAAACAAACGTATGCCAAATTTCTTTCTTTCCTTCCTAATAATAGCCTTAGCTTTATTTCTATATTTACAATAAACTTTCCAATTTGAATCAGAAGCACATTCACAATAAGCCTGAAATGCCAAGTCCCTTAACGATCTCGCATGTATGACATTTCTTGATTTCATAAAATCTATATCTTTACGCCTACAATTAATTCTAGAAATTGGAACTTTCTCATGCAGCTCATTAATCAACAAGTGAAAATATTCCAATTGATCGTCAACATCACCTGCGTTATATATACGAGAAATGTCAAACTGGCAAATATGTGAGACAAAATCATCATAATCAATTCTGTTGTAATCCTTAAACTCAACAAGACTATTCCTTAAAGAGGTTTTCACTTTATACGACAGATATATGAAACTGTGATGTGAGTTAAAAAACGGACATAAAATTGGCCAGTATTTGCAACTAAAGAAGTATTGCTCACCAGAAAAAAATCAATAAGTGAGGTTGTACCAAAACGTACGTCTAAATGAGTGGGCATACTATTATGAACAGTACTCAGTCCAATTCTCAGACACATCAGACGACGATCGATTAAATAAATTACAATTAAAGTCTCCCATAATAATAATATTAGAATATTCTTCAAATATATCACTATGTAAACGTTCAAAGGTAGAAATAGAGCCACCAGGCAAATAAACTACACCAACTAAAATAGGCAAATTGCCACTTCCCATTATTTCAACAAACAATGATTTGCAAATTCCAAACTCTTTACCCCGAAATATAATTCTATACTTTAAGAAGCTGGAGAGATATAAACAGACTCCTCCGCCCCTCCGTAAGGTACGTTCATTTTCAACACGACGCTCACTATCTATCATACGATCATTTCTTACAACGCTATATCCAGAAACAGCTACAGCCCTGAGACAAAGTCCCCTTAACAAACCAACTTTCAGAAACTCCAACAATATCAATTCCAGAATCATAAATTAAATTTTTAAATTCATCTAACTTTGTTGATCCAACTGAGGGGTTAATACTCTGGGCATTAATATGCCCCAGATTAAGATTATCATGATTATCAGTAAACGATGCTCTTAGTATGGAATTGTCTCTAGCTATAGGACCCAAGTTATTGTTATGGTACATCAAAGTTATGAAGAGAATCAGTTGTTAGAGGGAACCATGTATAAAAAAAAGAAAAAACATAATTAGCTTAAAGAATATAAAAAAAAAAAAATATATAAATACAATTTAAATTTGGAATACAGAAAATTTAAATTAACAAAATCAATTTTATCAAATACTGATAATTGGAAAATAAAATTTTAAAGTTAAGATTTTATAATACAATATCTGCATAGAAAAACTTTACGTTAATTAACAAATTTATGACACTTTTCACAAATAAAAAGAAAGAAAAAAAAAAAAAAGATATTTAAGGATAGCAAAAAAACGTCATAAATATGGAAAATGAAGCAGCATTGAATAAATACTCATCTTAGGCAGGTTCACCCAAAACGATCAAGACATTGCTGAAGATTAAAAAGTTGGTCATTATCCTTAGCGAGTACTTTAATTTTACATTTAGGTATAGCTCTGTTCATCATTTTAAAACTATAAATTTTTTTATCTTTAATCAAAGACCGACATAGCTTAAATAGTTTAGCAGCCATTGGAGTAAGGTTATCGTTCAAATAGACACGATTACTTATGTCTTCACCAGCTTTTTCCTTATAAAAATTCGACAAAACTAGGTTCTTGTCTTTAAAATATGCTCTCATCAGCTGATCCCGTAATAAGGTATTATTAAACTTCACCAAAATAGATTTACGCCTTCTGATATAAATAGCCTGCATAATATCATTTACACCAATATTGAATTTAAAGTAGGAACACAAATCCACAACAAAATTTGCCAGATCATCAAGACCATCAGGTACACCAGAGATGATTATGTCAGAACGGTTAAACTTATATTGAAGTGCATTGTTTGCTAGTTCAAGCTCATATATTTTATTTTTAGTAGTGTTTTCACAATTAATCACCAAATTCCTGCAAGACATTATTTCATCCTTGAAGTTTTGAATATTTGAAGACAGCTCCGTACGAATCTCACTTATAGCTGATTCAAATTTGTTGTTTATTTCTGTCTGCACATGTTTAAAATCTGCAGCCAAACTACTTAAACATTTTTTACTCCAGCAAATTCACTACGCATTTCCTTTTTAAAAGATGCATCAGTTCCCGTTGCGTCTACAGGGTTAGCCATGCAATTCTTACAAGTAAACTTTAAATTGCGATTTTTATCAAGGACTTGGAAAAGATCTTTTGATATGCCTTCACAGTCTGCATGAAACCACACATCACAAGACGTACATAACACACTGCGTTTCCCTGCTACACTCTGTTGGCAAGCTCCACATAAATAAACTGGAGCCATTTTAGAATCAGCTACTCAACAATCAGAATTTGTTTTTTCTTTAAATCAATTTTAAGGCACAATATACATAAATAATTTGGTTTCCAAAAATTATGTTCTTTAATATGCTGACAAATTATAACGGTACTCAATTTTTCAATTACACAGTGTATTTATGTGTGCAAAAGAAACAGCAAAAACTCGATGCACATGTATAGGTGAGATCAAATAAATCACGTTTTTTCCAAGGAAATTCTTGTTTTATGAAATTATTATGAATATTCAATAATTTTACAAAAACTTGGTTTTAATTCAAAATAATTAGTTTCAATTAACTTTTTATGACAAGTTTTTTATTTTTCTATAGTCTTTTTACACTTTAAAATAAATTTCCAATCAGCAGTATTAATTTTACGTCTACCACGACATAGTGTTGCCAATGGTTCCAAAAACAAGATTTTTACATAAATAAAAAATAAAATTAGCAAATCATGCATTCAAAATTAAAAATTCAATTAAAAATCCTCATTAAAAAAAAAAAAAATTGTTATTTTTTTCTGTATGACTTAATTAACGATTTCATTCGTTATAAGTTTTTTTTATTACCAAATATGATTGTCAGCTTCTTTGGCACACGATTTTTTTCGAATATATCACTTGACAAATTTTCAACATCGGCAGGATTAACAATTTCCAATATTTCTTCACCTGATAAAGTATGTGACGTCAAAACATTAGCATCTATATCTAGAAAGTCATCCACGGATATGAAATTCATATTAGGTCTATCACATTAAACGGATAAAGAGTGTACTAAACATGGTCATTTGTATGAAAACGAGTTTTTGGGACTGCTTAAAACAGTTCGTACTAACCGAGGGTTCGTATTAACTGAGTTCGTATTAAAAGATGTATTTTATATGAAAATTGTTGCCAAAACATCGGGACTATTAAATTAGTTCGTATTAACCGAGGGTTCGTCTTAACCGAGGGTTCGTCTTAACCGAGTTCGTCTTAAGCGAGTTTTACTGTACTCGACGGCTGTTGTATCTTCATGTAACAATAAAACACGCGTATATTTAATATTTCGATATATATACAAATTATTTACTATTTATTTTAAACTTCAATATTAATGTATGTTCAACAAGTAAAACGTTAAAGAGGAATGACAGTATATTCTATGTGTGTTAAACAAAAAGGTACATAAAATATAACTGTTATTAAGAATTTGATGAGTACTAAAAATATGCAAACATAAAAAGGATTGCCATCTTGTAATAAATACATTACAATCTCCCACGCTTAATAGCATACGTGGTCCTCTAAGTGGGTTGGAGGTCTTCTAACACGACTTGATCTTCTAAGCTTCCCTCGGGCGTTGAGATTCTTCAGGTAGTATTGGTTGAATCACGGGGTTAGTAACTCTATGTTCGATGTGAACTTCATCTAACTTTGGTTTTTGTTGAGCGGGTGGTTTCGCAAATGTAACGGACTTCTTCGGTACTTCAACATTTGATTTATATAGTTGATTAATATGACGTTTAAGTTCGTAACCATTATCGAGTATTACTTGGTAATGAAGTTGACCAAATTTGGATTTTACTGTACCAAATTTTCCAGATTGGCTTGTTTTTGGCAAACCAGCGCACTTGCACCCTATCTCCCACGCTAATATTTCGAACCACAGGAGTACGCAAAGTTGATTTGATTTCCTTAACAGGGCGAATGGCATCCAATTTGATTCTTAAATCTCTACCAAGATATAATTGTGATGGAGTTTGACCATTTGCGAGCGGAGTAGCTCTATACCGAAAAAGAATTTCTTGTATTTTGATATTTAACGGTAAAATATCATCTTCCATAGCTTTTAATTTAGTTTTTAAATCTGCACGTATCTTTCAGCTAGTCCATTTGTAGCTGGATGACCAGGAGCTATACATTTTTGAATAATTCCATTATTATTACAGTATTCTTTAAATATTGCACTTTGAAAATTGTTTGCGTTATCCGAGACGATGATTTGAGGAAGACCATGTGTAGAAAAAATGTCTTGCAATAATGTGATTGTTTTCTCAGAAGTTGGAGCATCTTTTATCAAACGAATTTCTGGCCATTTTGACTTAGCATCTACTAACACCAAAAAATGGTGGTTTTGAAACGGTCCGGCATAGTCTATGTGAACCCTTTGGAAATTTACATTTGGCTCCTCCCAGTGATGAGTAATAACTTTCGGTGGATCTTTTCTCACTTTAGCACAACTGGAACACGATTTACCAAACGCTCTATATCAGAGTCAATACCTTTCCAAAAGCAATACTTCCGAGCTAATTGTTTCATTTTTACAACACCAATGTGTGTATGATGTAATTCTTTTAAAACTTCTTCACGTAACTGTAGTGGTATAATAACACGATCACCCTTGAATAAGACGCCATCTTGAATTGAATAATTGCAGTCGAAATTTTCACCTTTTAACAAATCTGCTTTTAATTTTGAAAGTTCTAAATCAAGATCCGTTTCTTTTGCAATGGTTGTAGCGTTAATTGAAAATGTTGAAATTTGATTGATGATTTGTTCTTGAATTACTCGTACCTCTTCATCTAAAAAATGTTTAAAATGTGGTGTATCGTTGATCGATGCTCTAGACAAGCAATCCGCGTTAACGTTGTTTTCAGCTTTACGATGTTCTATTTTATAGTTGAAACCTTGTAGAAAAGAAGCATATCGAAGCAATATTGCTGATGTCATAGCTGGTGTCTTAGCATTTTGATGAAATATTCTGGGACAGTGGACGATTATCTGTTAACAACGTAAATTCTCTTCCATGAAGATACATAAAAAATTTATCAACAGCAAAAATGATGGCCAAGGCCTCCCTGTCGAGTTGACTGTAATTTTGTTCGGCCTTCGTTAATGCTCGAGAAATAAATGCGATAGGGCGTTCCTCCCCATCGACTATATGCGACAATACAGCCGCAATACCAGTTGGACTTGCATCACACACGCCAACGTTACCGGCAAGGATTGGTTATAGGGTACTAAAACCCTATCCTTTATAATTTCTTGTTTGAGATTTTTAAAAGCTTTTTCACATTTAGCTGTCCAGTTGAATTTTCTATTTTTCTCTAAAATTTGACGTAGTGGAAAAGTAAGCGTTGATACATCTGGTAAAAATTTTGAATAGTAGGTTATCATCCCTAGAAATCTTCTTGTATCTTCTATATTTTGTGGTCGTGGCAGATCCACTATCGCTAGTACTTTTTCGGTTTTGTGTTGCTTACGACATAGCCAAGGTATTTAACTTGCTCCTTGAAATACTCACACTTGTTCTTGTTGAGCCTTTCAAAACACTTTATGAGACGATGTTCGCATTCTTCTAATGTTGACCCATGAATAATGATGTCATCAAAGTATGAAATTGTACCTTCGAGCCCTTGTAGAATCTGATCTAGAATACGATTAAACTCACTTGGAGCAGTTTTAATTCCGAAAGAAAGTCTATTCATTTGATACGTACCTCTGTGTGTAGAAATTGTCTGAATTTGCTTGCTGTCATCATCTACCAAAACGTGTAAATACGCCTTATATAAGTCCAGCTTACAGAAATATTTTGCGCTCTTTAGATTGTTGAAAATTTCATCGAATCTTTTTATAGGGTAGTGCGCCGCCTCTAGCTGAGGATTTACTGCCACTTTGTAGTCGACACACAACCGAACACTTCCGTCCGGTTTTGGTATTACCACCAATGGTGAACCCCAGTTGCTGGTATTTACTTTGGTAATAATACCGTCCTTCTCCAAGCTATCCAGCTCACGTTCAACTTTTTCACGTAATGCAAAAGGTACCTGCCTTTCCTTCAAAAATACAGGTTTAGCACCATCATGTAATTTTAGACTGCATGTAAAGCCAGGAATACATCCTACTTTTTCTTCAAAAATGCTTGGAAACTGTAGCTGTATATCCGAAATTGAATTAATTTTATCACCATTATAATTTGTATTTTGTTCACGTTGATCGACATCCGATCCAAACCCTTCCTAAGAGAGCTGAACGATTTGCAGACACTACATACAATTCTTCATTTGATGTAGTGTTTTTGTACTTAACGTTTACGTCTGCGACACCCATGGTACAAACACATCACCAGTATACGATCGAAAAGCTATGTTTGATTTTCTTAATTTTGAATTAATTTTTAAATTATTAAATTCATTTTCCGGTATCAACGTATAACCGGCACCCGAATCGACTTCAAATTTTTGTTGCTTTCCTTCAATAAAAATATTTGTGTAAAATTTTTCGGCATCGTTATGAGGCAACCGCACTGTATTGTTGTCATAAATATCGATGATATAGTTTACCCCCCAAAAAATTTTCTCCCGTTGTAACTGTTTCGATTGAATTTGCTGTAGTGTTGTTATTATTATTAGCTTTGTTTTGTTTCATTTTGTGTTTTATACAAACTTGCTTAACGTGACCAACTTTACCGCATGACTTACATTTCAGGTTGTTTCTGTTTACTGTACAATCGTTTGCCATATGATTGGCACGGCCACATCTAAGGCACAATCCTTCTATGCCTAGGTCACTGTAATTGATTCTCGATGATGATTTTGATGTTTTATTTCTGGATACGCTACGACTACGATTTCTTCCCCTTTGATTGTTATGTTGATGACGCACTTGTAGTATATCACTTGTTGAACCCGTTGAATTATTTGAAATAGCCTTGCTGTCTATTTTCGCTGCCTCAAGTGTTTTTGATTTTCCACAATTTCAGAAAATTTTAATTCTGGCTTTTGTAACAACTGCTCTCGAATATAACCATCCACGTAAACCCCTGATAAACTGCGATCTGAGGAAAATATCTGCAACTGACTTCCTGCACTCACACACAAAATCTGATATTGACTGGTTATCATTTTGAATTTCGCACAGAAATTTATGCTGCTCAACCAAAACGTTCTTTTTGGGGCAAAAATGATTTTCCAATTTTAAAACAATTTCATCATATTTTAGGTCGGCTACGTTTTTAGGTGCTACCAATGTTGTTAATAATGTGTACGTTGATGGACCCATGTACTGTAACAACAACTTTGCACACATATCTTTATCTTGAAAAATTTTCTTAATTTGGAAATGTATTTCCAGGCGCTCCTTATACGTTCTAAAAGACTCCGATTTTGGATCAAAAGCGTCGAAGTTTGAAATTATGTTGACACTAGTACTACTAGCACTTGATGTCTGTTGTTGTACTTGCATTGCCGTCGTCATTCTTGTAATGGCTTCTAACAATGCCTTCACTTGATCTTCCATTTTGCAAGGTTATGTACAAAAAAAAAAAATATTACTTTTATTTAATTATTACTGATGATTTACGATTTTTTTCTTTTTGTGTAAATTGAATTTCCTTCTTTTTCACCTCGGTCGCCAATTGTTGTATCTTCATGTAACAATAAAACACGCGTATATTTAATATTTCAATATATAT
Source organism: Delia radicum (assembly GCA_021234595.1). NCBI lineage: Eukaryota > Metazoa > Arthropoda > Insecta > Diptera > Anthomyiidae > Delia > Delia radicum. The sequence goes on from CM037852.1 coordinate 190,227,150, forward strand.
ACAAATTATTTACTATTTATTTTAAACTTCAATATTAATGTATGTTCAACAAGTAAAACGTTAAAGAGGAATGACTCAGTATATTCTATGTGTGTTAAACAAAAAGGTACATAAAATATAACTGTTATTAAGAATTTGATGAGTACTAAAAATATGCAAACATAAAAAGGATTGCCATCTTGTAATAAATACATTACAACGGCAAAAAAAACTTGCTTTGAACAGATCTTTTTTAATAAACCTATGTTCGTACGTTGATTCCAAATCTGTCAAACTTTTTCTCATTTGCAGTTTTTGAAATATCTCTGCTTTTATATTTATATCATTCCCCATTTTTGCGTATATTTGGCTTAATTTTTCACATATGAAACTACACAAAATTATCTTTAATATTTTTGTTGAAATAAATATTCGGGCTCGAGGTCTAAGTTTTTTATATATGTATAAATATATATATGTATAAGTATATATCTTTAATTTGAGTATAATGTCGGTGTTTGTATCAGGATATCACACTGGTATTACAAGGAAGTTAAAAATTTACTTTTTCAGTTTTATTCTTATAAATGTTATGCACTAAACTAAACATTCCACTGAACTAATTTTTGTATTAAAATTGCAAATCCCATGATTATACTTTCAAGCTAAACGACTAGGGCATCATCAGCCTCATTCTAATCCACCACCCACAATAACTCTTGGTTAGAACAGATATATATATCTACCAACCACACAAAAAACGTAATGTTAATTGATTACCCGAACAATATTAGGCTTCTTCTTCTTCTCTTACAAGTTTTGCTACCAGCTTTAAATCTTAAAGGTTTTTATTGTGAAAGGCGTGGTAGAGAAGAATGAGTGTATTTTCTAAAAATCATAACTACATTGTAAATTTTCAGTTTTTCTGAATCAGACTGCGCAGTTTCTGGTATTGAACCTTCGTCAGTGACCCTGTTTTTTTTTGAATAATGTAATATTTGTTATGTTTTTATTTGTTCGATTGCGTCTATATGAAATTTGCTGTGCAATCACTGACCGTGGTATAGATAAACTGATTTCTAATGCCACATACGCTTTAGCCCTCTGAGCTATCGTCAGGTCGAGTTTTGTTGTGATTAAAACTAGTTTTATTCAATACACGGTGTTTTTGTTCTTGCATACATAATCTCAGAGTGCAACAACACAACAGTTCTATTTTTAGAAACTTACCTCACTC